>VZTT01002055.1:29755-69633 GCA_013400855.1 Buphagus erythrorhynchus
TTTGTTTGTTTTGTTTTTTTGTTTTGTTTTATTTTGTTTGTTTGTTTGGGTTTTTTTTGTTTGTTTGTTTGTTTGGGTTTTTTTAGTTTTTTTGATTTTTTTTATCAAGAGGGTGCATCAAGATTTCCATATTTAATTTAAACATTTTGTGGATAGGATATAAGCCCTGTCATCTGCAATGTAATCAGATGTTATAATCTTCCATCATTACTAAATGAGGCTTCTTTACTGAAGAGTGCACAAAATAAGTGATATGCAGCATTCTGGACTCATCAAAGGCAGTGGGTAATTTTGTCCAGCTAAATTCTCCATGAAGTTGCAGCACAAGGTGTGGTCTTGAGAGATCACTGGTTTGCAGTATCCTGCAATGTGCCTTCACATCTGTTTCTCAGGAAAATAAAAGCATCTTTCTCTTGATAAGGACGTCAGTGGTTAATGGCAGGTCTCTGGGGAGGTGAGCCTTGCCTGTCTGCAGGCAGATGTGAGGAAGGTCTGCCTGAGCACCGAGCCTGAGGAGCACTGAGCTCCAGGTAAGGGAGCTTGTTCAGGGCTGCTGCTGGCCCTGCCTGCTCCTGAGAGCCCCTGGGCAGGGAGGGGAGGCCATGGGAGCTGACCAGAGCCTGCAGAACACCCTGCAGAGCTGGCTCCTAAGAGTGATCAAGCCCCTAAACCACCTCAGTTCTGTTATTGTAAGGGAAAACATCACCACTGGAGCAATGTGGGGATGGTTGTGACCCTCAGAGCCTGCTGGAGAAAGTATGTCTGTAAGAGATCAAGAGCAGAAATTTCCTTGTCTGAAGAGGTACCAGAGCCATACAAGAACAGAAATTTCCTTGTCTGAAGAGGTACCAGAGCCATACAAGAGGAACATGCAGGTTGTAGACTCCCCAGGATGTACACAAACCATGGAGCTGCTGGTGTCCTCTGCTCAGCATGTTCTCAGTGGTATTGAATCTCTTTTCCTTCATGTCCTCTGCTTCTGCTCATCCAGAGATTTTCCTTCACATTTCTTTCCTCTGAGGGCAAGAGAGGAAAGGAGCTGCTGCTTGATAGCATGGTAATCTTTGAGTTTATTTAGTTCATCTTTTAAACTATCATTATGGTTTCAGCAGCTCCCAATAAGTATCACTTGCAAAACAGTGAATTTTGTCTTATCCTCTGAATTTTATGAACAGTCACAGGGCACCAAGCTTGATATTTCTAAAAGCAGCAGTGTTTTAGTATAAAGAAACAGATGTTTGGCTCCAGAACATGGGCACCACCTTCTAACAAAGGTACTTCCATAAACACAGATCCAAAGGTCAGGGTGTCTCTCCTTGCTTCCAGTGCATTGATAGACAAGCATATCCTGAGGTAGTTGCATTTTCTGACTCTATTATACACAGAATATTTGTTCATTCCAAGAAGATTCAATACTGAATTGTGTGACTCTGATAAGCTTGACAAAAAGAAGGCTCTTGTGTTTGCTGGAAGAACAAATGCACTGGCTTTCATGGTAATATGAATCCAGCAGGAGAAAAAGGGCGTAATTAATTGCACTTGAGCCAGTTCAGAGCAGGAATGTAATGTCTCCCACATTTCCATCGTTACTCTGCAACCACTCAAAACTTGAGGGGGCCTCCCAAGAGCACCCTCAGGGATGTGTGAGTACAAAACGTGGGTGTCAATTATGCATGCTTAAGTCAAATGAGTAGCTTGGCCTGACCTCACTTTCAGCTGGCCTTGCTTAAAAAAAAAAAGCTTCTACAAAACAAGACAGTTCTTGTAAAAGGTAGCATTCTTCATAATCTTAACCTTTCCACCAACTCAGCTTCTATTTTATGGGTGCAAGAGGGTGCATCTACAGTGGCTCTTTTTCCTCAGTGAACATTTCTTTGAAAATAGAGACCATCATAGCTCTTTATGGTGTAAGACACCATGAAGTCTTTAATTGGTCTTAAACCTGTCTTCTAAAACCTGTCTTTTAAAATGTGATCTTAGCAGAGAGAAAGACTAGCTGGATTGGGCCAATGGATCAGGCTACCAGCATATTATCCCCACAGGTTTTCAGGCACAGCATTGGAGAAAACAGTAAATCAAAGAGTTGGCTGAAAATAGATACTGCATACTATTACTGAGTTCTAATTCTCTGTGTCACAGACATTTTTGAGAGGTTTTTTTGAGTGATAACTGAGGAACATCTCCACATTCCCAATCAGGAAATCTAGTCTAAAGCTGCTGGCTGTTTGGGTGCCTAGACTTGTCCATTGCCAGAAGAACAAAATGTACAAAATACAGCATTGTAACAGAAGAATTGGTTGAACAAAATGAATCATTAGTGCTTACTCAATAGGTGGTTCTTTGGAATAATTTTATATTTAAATGCACAACAATTATAATTTTCTTGGGTACTCACAGTGTTTGAGTCAAACCGATATCCCCTCTGCTTTTCTGTTAGAACACTAGAAACAAAGCTCTCCTTACAAAGCACTCTTGACTACATTTAATCTAGATTTAGTTTAGGATATTGATGGTCTCAAGACACTCAAATATATTCAGAAGTTGGTGTTCAATTAGGTTTTGAGCACCATTTTCCAGCTTATCGCAGGCTGTAATTTTGTTCTCTGCCCACAGTATTTCCTGTAATTCAACAAAGGCCTTGGTGGAAGGTTTGGAAATAGCTTAGGCAATATTGAGGCCCATTGTTTGAGGACTCTGACTCAGTTTTTGATCAAGTGGCCCCACTGCTATCTGTCCCTAGTAAAGTCAGTTCTCCTCCCAAACAACGACAACAATGACAAAAAAATAAAAAATTCAGGCTAAGATTTCCTTTCCTGCATTGCTGCTGAAGGAGATACTTCTGTAGCAAATTGACTTGTATCCACAAAAACGGTGTGGCAGGATACCATATGTAGTAATTGTATGCACTGCTCAAAATATTTTAAATGAACTTGTTCTTACAAAGAAATAAGTTATGAAGTTAACTTTTATATGTGTGTGAATAATTAAACTATTGTCACTACTCTAAATTATCATCTATTGTTAACTTACATCATTAAATCTTGCTTCTTTGCCAAAGAATAATGAAAAATACACTTAATTAACAGTTATTGCAAGCTTGAGGCCATTGATAACACAGTTCTCAGACTGAATTTCACAAGTGTGTTTTGTACTTGACTTGAAATTGCTGCTTTATTCTAAAGCCCTGCACAGTGATGTGGGCATAACAAATTTCGTATCACAAGAACGAACTCCCTTAGTAAATTATGTCACTGTTGGTTAAGATTAGGTTGCTACAAGCAAACAACTCGAGTGTTATTTTTTTTTTCCAGTGCAGAGGGAGGAGTTATGGCTTGAGCCTGCTGTTTAAGTTGCTTTTAGCAAATTTATGAAATGCTTTTGCTGTGCGCCAAATCTGAGAAAATCCCACCCCCTTTGCCTTGCAGCTTGGCCGTGCCAATCCATCAGGAGATTTTGGGGGGTTCTGTAACAGTTCCCTGAGGAAAGGGACTCTGCTTAATTTCCTTGTTGTTTCGATTACTGAGGTGATAGGGCTTTTTTTCCTTGGATATTGTTAAAGAGGCTTGCCAGCACTGTAAAGAATGTGCTGCATTCTTCAGATGAAATAAGGCCAATCAGTGGAATAATGAGGAAAGTAATATCTCCCTAGAGAGTCTGATTGGGTTTTCATCAAATCAGCCAACCTTTTCCAGTCATTTACACCAACGTTCACTCCATGCAGGGTGTTATGCTGTCTCAGATTCTTTCCTCCTTTTAAATCCCTTGTGATTATTACTGATAACTAAATAATTGGGATGAGGCAAATTTATGTATATTGTATATGTTCTTCTTTTTAAAATTAATTATTTTGCTCTTATTTTTTTCAGATCTATTTTAAACAATTCTGCTACCCTAGAAGCTATTCCAAAGAAAAGAGGGATATGCAGGAGCTGGAAGATTTATTCCTTTGTGACACTGAATGCCCTTTTATTTTTAATATGTGGGGTAGTCTCCTATGAATGGAAGGTTACCTACTGCTAAGAGTACAATCCCCTGACAAGATGCCCAATTCTTGTTAATTATAGCTTGACACATTTATTTTTATTTATTCATTAATTTTCCTTTCCAAGATAAACCTCTAAAATGAGCCTTTTAATTTATTGAGGAGTGAGGAGAACAATAGTTACCATGATCTTCCCTTATTTCCTGTTCTTTTCTCTGTTAAGAGCACAGCATTAAATGCACGAGGAACATCCAGCTACTGAGACAGAAACACTTCTCCTTCTCATTCACTCACACAGAATTCAAACTAAGAAAAGGTTTGCACACAGCTTCTGCAGGTGGTTTCTTTCTGTACCTACAGACATCAATAATCTGTTCTGAAAAATATAAAGATTACAGTGTTGGGCCAGATCCTCCCATGGTGTAAATCAGCTTGGTTCTACTGACACCAGTAGCTGTCACCCAGCATGAGTCCCTTCAGACACACATGGCAAGTTATTGGCTCACCAGGGCTACTGCTCATACATCATTAAGTAGCCCTTTCCTATGAAACCAGTACCTCTTTGCCATCAAATGAGAAATAGGCAGGAGCACAAAAGATGCTGGGTACTGCAGAGCTGTGCTGCTCCGTGTGTTTGCAGACTAAATGTTGCAGTCAGCCTGTGCTGGCAGCTGCATACACGACTATACAGTACCTAAAATAAGGGGGGGGGTTCTGATTCCCTTCTGTGCTGGGTACTGCTCCGTTCTGGAGCACAGACAAAAAGAAATCTGGTCTCCTGTGCAAGTTATCTTCCTTCAGTGGCTGGGAGATTCAGGAACAGTGCAGCTTCGTTATACACGAACACATTTATGGCATCTTTGACAAGCTCCTGGACCACATCAGCCATGATCTGATTACATCACTAAAATTAATGTGGTCTTTGGATGTTTTACACAACAATCTGGGAGGCATTTATTTCCTGCACCTGGGGGGGGGACATGTTTAGCATGTGAAAGTTTTCAAAATTAACTGAGTTCCATTCACACCAGTCCTCCCACACCGCTCAGCAAATGATTCAAAGCCTTCAGCGTGATTTCATCTGTGCAGACTCTAATCCACTTACTTAATGAAATACATAATTAACATATTATAATTGCAGTAAAGATGGTTTTGACAGAAATCATTTCCCGTATCTAATACCGTGGTAATTTAATCTGTTCCCCACTCCCTAACACGACCCTCCGTGATTAAGTTTCATAAGAATTTTTTTGATTGATTGATTCATCTGACGTGCCTGGGCCCTGCTAAAGGAGTGTCTGTCAGTTTACAGAGCTACGTGATGTTGTGGCAGATGGTTGTGGAGAGGCTCTTTGCGCTGTCTCCCTGTGTGGTCTTTTTTTTTTTTTTCCCCTAAATGCCCTGATAATCCAAATACAGCAACCCTGATCCACTAAATCGCTACATGTTTTTATATGCTGTCTTTTGGTTGTGTGTATAGTTATTAAACTAGGGAAGGCAGGATGTGTTAAACTAGGAGGTCTAAATCCTAATGCTGTCATTCACTTCCACAATAAAACAACCCACACAGATACTTTTTATTTGATTTCTCTTTCTGTTTGTTTTCAACACAATCTCTCTAGTCTGTCATTCACTCTCAGGCAGTTACTTGAGTTAAAAGGGCCAGCAAGCCAAGTTATGCAGACCTTCTCAGCTAAATATCACTTGTTACCTGCAGGAATATATGGGGAACATTACCAACCACTCGCTTTTCAAGTCAGGCTCAAACGGCTGCTCTCTTGATATGGGTCATGACTCATGAGATAATATCCAGTAAAAGGTCTGTGGCAAATGATTACTTCCTTTTCATAGACTGAAACCCTATAATTTTTTTAATGCTGTCAGTCTCCAGGAAACTGTGTCCTAGTGACATTGTGAAAAAAACAAAACAAATCCCAAAGGAATGCTTGCTGGATGTCTTCCTCTGAGACAAACCAAACCCTTTGGCAATAAAAGGCATCCTCCTCTCACCTTACTTCCTGTCCCTTACACCATGCTATGCTCCAATATAGCTCTTTCCATCTCTGGTTTGCTTGTCCTACAAGTAGAAGTTAACCAATACTGCTCAGTTCTGCATTGCATTTTCCTTTATCCATGGCTTTCATGCAGCTGGCCAGGTCTCCAGCACCTCCAGGGAAAAATAAGCAACTGTCTGTGTTTGGGGCAGATGATAGACAAAGACACTGCCCTGTCAAATCATCCAGTCATTGTCAGAGCTTGCTCAGCTTGGTAAAACAAACCATCCTATTGCAGGTTTGGGCACTGGTACCTGCAGACTTTGTTATCCACAGCTGGGAGGTTCCCTGACACCCTGAGCAGCACCACTGGTGACATTTCCTCTTTTTGGCTTGACTTTGTTCACAAAATGGGCTGCACAACGAAGTCATAGGTATGTGAGAGGGCACAGGGCTGTGGTGTCTGGGCCTTCTCCTGGGGCCAGGCAGGAAGGGGACAAGCAGCTTGTCATGTGTGAGGTAGTTTGCCCCAGGGACAAGGTGGGCATGGATTTTCCAGGGTTTCTGTTCTGGAAGAGAGCAGGTTATATGTGTTTTAACCCTTTTAAGTCCCTTGGTTGTCCAGACTTTTAAAAGTCTCTCTCATGAGGTGAGACAGCACCACAACGAGATAATGGCAGCAGAAAGAAGCTCAATCTCTCTTTGCAGCCAGGATGCAGCAGCCCTGCCATCCCAGCAGCAGGACAATCCCTTAGGGGCCAATTTTGCTCTGCAGCTGTGTCAGTTTGTGACACTGGCTGGTGCCAGGCAGTGTGGCACTGGGAGGAATATGGCAAAGGAGCAGCGTGGCACTGGGAGCTGCGTGGCACTAGGAGCAGTGTAACAGCCAGTTCCCAGCCTGGTAGTGTGAGGGATGCTGACATTTGTGGTTTATGGCTTGTAAGAGCTGAGGTGTGCTGCAGGCTCAGAGACCACAGTCAGCTTCTGTGTGCTGTCATGCCCCAGCTGCTGGGAATGTTTTGAGTAGCAGTCCCTTGGCTCTGTTGGTCAAAAGGTGGATGAAGGTGGTGAAGTTGTGAACAGTGAGCAAATCTTTGCTTCCTGTCAGCCTGAGCCTTAATTTTTTTTTGCTTTCCCATAGCTGCAAATAGTCTCAAAGGGTCTGGTGGACAATGCTGCTTATATGTCACAGGGCAGAGACCTTGGTCTTAAAAAAATTGTTGGACAGAGTTGCAAATTGCAACATTCATTCTGTTTTACACCTGGAATGTCCAAGTGGGTGTATTCACTGACAAGGAGGGTAAAGACAGTAGAAAATAACAGAAAATAATTTACAGCCTGTCTTTGCTCTGCTTTGTTGTTTCACTTGATAGTAAGTCAAAGGTGACTCAGGCTCCAGCCTCTGTGATGGTCGTAATGCACAAAAGGGACTGGAGGCAGAGCTGCCTCACCTGTCCTGCTGCCTCACATCCTTCTGAACATTAGATCTTGGGCAAGTGCTTCTGACAGGAGCCTCTGTTCAAGAAAGGCTCAGTCTTTGTCCTCGTAGGAGGATGCGTGAATCATTTCTGATGATGTGAAGCTGCATTTAATTGTGTCATCTTTCATAAACCGAGTGTGTACCAGTGCTTGACAACATACTGGGTTTGTGGGGCTTTGTTAGTGATGTGAAATACAGCATATTCATCAATTTCAGCAGTGTTTTAAAGACTAGTAGAGGTTTAGGTGCCTAATTCCTGTTGATGAGCTGATGCATTAGTTAAGGTTTATTTGCCTACCAGTTCTCACTGACCTGTGCACTATTGGTGTGTTTACATTAAAAGTTATGCCAAGATTATCCTAGAGTAAGCAAAGAGTTTCATGGTGCCTCTGAATCTGCCACTCCTCCCAGTGACAGACTGTAAATGCTCTGATCAACAAAAGCTCTGCTTTTCCCATTGAGTTGTGAAACACTTACCTGGGAACAGCTTGAGCACAGAATGTGAGACGAATTAAGAGGCATTTATGCAAAAGGAGGGCAGAGATTTTGAAAAAAAGAATTCAGATGGTCAGCTTTTTAAAACACTGGCACAAAATCAGAAGCATGGACAATATAGGCTTCCACCCCACCCCATAGCCAAACCCAGAGTGAGTTCAAGGAGGCCACTCAGAATGATGCACCCAGCTCCTACATCCGAGTCACTGAACTCATTGAACTTGACTGAAATTCCTGTTGGAGCATTTTCTTTTTCCTGTGAGTGTGGAGGGAGGGGGAGGCTCCTTTGTGACTGGCAAGTGTACATGAACACCACCACATCAACTGCCAATATGTTATGAGGCCTTGGTAACAATCTGGAGTCTCTGGGGAGCTCTGCTGCAGTTCAAGTGAGTATCAGACAGAGAGAAAACAATTTCTGGTGCCAATAATGCAGCACAGATGAAAAATGTTTTAATATTTGAAGCTGCTTTATGGCAGAAGCAATGACAGTGATGGAGTCAATGTCAGCTTTTTTCCTTTAAATGTCATCTTTCGTCTATGAGTTTTTTCTGCTCTGGAGGCATGCAAGCCTGATGCTGACTGTTTGCAACCATTGATCATTGATTTTATTCTAAATGGAAAGCTTGCCAGAAGACTAGAAATTCTGGAATTTATTAGGATTTCTTTAAGAGGCACTTTAGCTCAACAGTTCTCATTACTGTCTTTACAATGTTACTTATTTTTCTTTTTATGTCATATGATTTGTAAAGGGTTAGTACTCAGAGAACAATATACGATTAAACCACTGTGCATGCTGGAGTTGCAAGCTTAGAGGGGAAAAAAGGATTCTTAGGAAGGCTGAGCACATATCTGAGTGTTAAACAACTAATGTCTCTTCAGAACCAAAAGCTCTATTTTGAAATCTGTGAACATGATTTTTATTAAACAGCAGTTTTGATTAAATAAGGTCACTCTTAAATTAATAACTCTTAAATACATAAATAAAAGGGCTAAACCATCTTTATATTCTGACATTTAGTGCATAAACAACGCACTGTATGTACCAAAGTCAGAATATAATGAACGTTTGTCCTGTTAAACTAATACTACTGATGGGCAAAAATGTCTTGGACTCTGAAACCTCTTCAGTGCATTTATTTACAGTGACATTATTCTGAACATGCCAAGTAGGAGTGGTTTAAGGCTTTATTATATATTAACATTTAACATATTTGTGTGCTTATGTATAAGTGATTATTCTTCATTTGGTTAAAAAGAATCCATTTACAATTATACAGTGGGCTAAATGTTTTCAGTTTGTGATATGTTTCCATTGGCACAGGACTAGTTCAAACAGGTATGTTAGCTCTTGGCTGACACGCCTGACATTCAAGCTTTATTATGGAACAGTGTACCCAGGGAATGTGAATTATAGAGAGTATCAGCCCTGGCCTGCTGAAAGCATCATTCAGCCTGGTTGATTATGGAATTTACTCCAGAGTTTGGGTCTAGAGATCCATCTACTGAGCTGCTGCTGTTTATTTGTTTAGTCACCAATATGTTGCAGAACAGACAAAGGGAAGATGGCAGTGGGAAACAGGTGGGTTGATTAGCACTGACCAGTGAAATCTTTCAGGGTAAGGGGCCAGTGGTAAAGTTTATTGCCACTGTTTAGATAAAGCTAATTCTGGCAAACCCTTTAATAAACCCCCTAGTGCAGCACTTGACATGTAAAAGAAAACTTTCCAGCAAATAAAACGTCCATGTGCAGTGTCACCTAGGATGCTGTAAACAGAGTTCCTGGTGTAGTGGGTCTGTTGTACCCCATTGATTAAATTGCTTTTAGTATTTACAGTAATAGACTATCCTGATTTGCAATGCCACATGTGATAAAATGCTTGTATTGTAACTGGGGTGGAGGAAGAGCAAAATATTTTCTGCTTGCCTCAACCTATTCTGCACTGGCCATATCCCCACATATTCATTCTCAAACTTAACAGGCAGGTTTCTGTCTGCAGCAGTGAAGCTCACCTGATAAAAATGGCAGTTTTTCCCTTTATTGTTGGATAACCTCTGCTTCCTTCTGCACAGATTGTCTCCAAAACTGCTTATGTAGATTTGTTCTATGCCTAATGATCTGTTATTTCTGTCAAGGTTTTAAGGATTCTCTGATGAGACCAGCCTTTTTGGCTAAATGCAAGAGTTGGACAATACTGAATACTATTCAACAGCCATTTCTTGAGAGTACCATTTAAAAGTCACTGATGCTAGGAATATCTGCATCCATGGAGTGCAGCACTATCTGCACAAATCATTTGTGCACTTTTGGAAGGTGAATCTTCAGAGATGCTCCCTTACAGCTTAAAGTCCTAATGAACATTTGCAAAACAGCCATGAATTTGCCCTAGTAGGAATAGCTGGAAGCCTATCTGATGGTTTTGGTACGTTTGTGAAACCAGGGAATCCTAAAAGAAATATTTAAATATGAAGTGGTGACAGTGTATTATGTTCCCATGGTGTAGAGATCCTCCTTATCATTATTAATTTGTTTTGTACCAGAATCTAGAGGCTGCAGGGAATTTAACGGTCCCTTTGGGTTAGTTCTACTCATATACATCATAGATATATTCTTGCACTTAGGAACTTGGTTTCAAAAGAATGGGATAGCACAGCCGGAAACAAGAAGTCATGGATTGGCCTGGGTTGGAAGGGATCTTAGTTCCAACCAGTTCCAACCTCTTTGCCATGGGGCAGGGATAGCTTCCACCAGACCAGGTTACTCTGATATCCATCCAGCCTGGTCTTGGAAATTTCCAGAGATCCAGGGGCAGCCACAGTTTCTCTGGGCAAGCTGTGCCAGCGCCTCCCCACACTCACATTAAAGAATTTTTTCCAATATCCAGTCTAAGCCTACCCTCTGTCAGTGTGAAGCCATTCCCTGGGTCCTGTCCCTCCAGCCCTTGCCAATTGTCTCTCTCCATCTTTCCTGCAGCTCCTTCAGGCCCTGCAAGGCCACCCTGAGCTCAGCCCAAAGCTTCTCCTGCCCAGGTGAACAATGCCAGCTGTGCCAGCCTTTCCTCCCAGCAGAGCTGCTCCATCCTCTGCCCATCCTGGAGCCTCCTCTGGGCTCTCTCCAGCAGCTCCAGCTCAGCAGGTGGGATCTCACCTGAGCTGGGTAGAGGGACAAAATCACTGCTCTTAATCTGCTGCCCAAGGTGCTTTTGATTATGAGATGTCTTATTGATACTCAAGATCATATGATTTGGGGGTGGAATTGAAATTTATTAGGTTTTAGTTCACTCTTGCTTAGTACATTGCTTCAGAACCTCCAAGAGCACCATGTTTTTTTGCATTACATTTACTGTACAGGCTTCTGCTTGGACAAATTATGGGTTATGTACAGGTCTCTCATCCCATCAGGAAGTGACTGCCAATGGAAAGCACCCCAAAATGTGATCTTAAAAATTAAGTCATGGTAATCCACAAAGAAAAATTTACATTTTTGTTCCTTGGTTGGGAAAATGTTTTTACGGAAAAGCAAACCTAACTTGTCCATTCCTAAGTGGATTGCTGCTAAGTGGCAGCAGAGGACTGCAGAGGTAGTGCCAAGTGTGTTAAGAACAGTGATATTAAAAATAATATAATTTTGGGGAGGAATCCTGAAATTTTCCAGAGAAAATAATTTCAGCTGAAAATCCTTGAGTAGCTCTAGTAAGGATTTTGCTCCTTTACACTGGGAATCAGTGACTTTAGCATCCCTGTGCTCAGCAATTCACAGATTTGTGCATTTATCCATCCTTCCTTACAAATAACCAGCTAACATCAGTGAAAGGAGTCAGTTCCTTCACAGTGAGGAGCTTAGCCTTGCAAGAAACCTCCTCCTGCTAATCCATATTCAGAGAAGCCCTGAGGGAGCTATCAAGACTATTCTGAGAGAAAATTATCCACCCAGGAAAGGATTACAGGATCCTGGCTCTGCTCAGCCAGCTAGACCATGTCAGTATTTGACAAAGGTTTGTGTCACTTGTGTGTTCAGTGTGCTGATGCCCCTGGACCACTTCTTACAGAGCTCTGAGTTGAGAGAATGAAAAGCAAAGGCTTTATTTTGGGGTTGAGGAAAGCAGAAGTCACTGGTGACTTCCAGCAGGGAAGGATCAAGCTGCCAGTACCCTTTTGAGTGATGACCACATGAGCAGGAGCAGAGGCCAGTAGTTAAGGGTGTCCTGGGGTGTTTGCACTAGAGTAATTTCTGCAAGTCCTCTTCTGGCAAGGGAGGGGTAAGTGCCCCAAGGCAGCCTCCTCCCTCCTCTGTGGGAAAGATGTGAGCTGCAACAGCTCAGTCAGCTCAGCTGGGCTGCCTCAGGGTATGGGCACACATTTACTCTGTGGGGTCAGTCAGGATGCTGGTGCTGTGCCCTGCATCATCCTTCTCATCTTCCAGATCATGAAAAGATGAAGGAGCCACCTGGCTTGCCACTCCTGCTGACACCAGGTTGGAATACCATCTGGGATCATCCTATCACAGTCTGCACCTCTGTGACTAAGGAGAAAAGTTCAGCTGCCAAGATATTCAATCTGGAACTCCTCATTTTAAAAAAAATACATTAGAAGTTATATCTTTTATAAATGGCCTATATATTATGACATAATTTAATTTAGTGCTCTGAATGTATTATGGCCGCCATAAGAGTTTTACATTTATAGATTTCATAGTTTTGCTTCTATAAAACAACTACAGTCTGTACCCCTTCCAGTTAATTACAATAAAATGCTTCGATTCACATTTACAATGTAAACTAAGGGCAGAGGCGTGTGAATTCTGACTCAGGTTTATGCTTCACAGGCTGCTGTGAATGCCTAGGCTTAGCCTCCCATGACTGAGGTGTTTTCTGGGGTCAGGTCTAGGTGGAGACCTGCCAGGACAAAGCTGTGCCCATTGCTAGGAGATCCTGGGCTTACTGCTGAGGGACCACATTTGTGGAGTTGGGTGAATATTGGAAAAATCAAAGAAGTTGGGAGTAGATACTCATGTAGGCCGAGCTGGAGAAAATTGTACCAGATCTGAGTATGATAGGACTCACTGGGAAGAAGAGAGGAAATCAGCTGTCAAGAGTGCAGATCAAGTGAGCAGATGCAGAGGAATGAAGATTTGGAATTTAAATGACAGATTCAAAAATGGTGCATGCATTTGAGAAAGTCCTGGAATCACGGAATCACAGAACGGTGTTGGCTGGGAAGGACCTTAAAGATCATCTCATTCCACCCCCTGCCATGGGCAGGGACACCGGGTCAGGGAGGGCCCCATTCAGTGGATGGGGCATCCACAACTTCTCTGGGCAAAGTGTTCCAGCTCCTCACCACCCTTACAGTAAATAATTTCTTCCTAACGTTAAGTTTCCTTCCACTTGAACCCATTACTCCTTGTCCTGTCACTAGAGTTCCCAATGGAGAATCTCTGTGGCTTCCCTGTGGCTCCTTCAGATGCTGTAAGATCCCCACACAACCTTCTCTTCTCCAGGCTGAACAGCCCCAACTTTCCCAGCCTGTTTTCATTGGGTAGGTGCTCCAGTCCTCTTTTCAACTTCATGGCCTCCTCTGGACTTGCTCAGCAGTTCTAGGTCCTTCTTATCTTGGGGGCACCAGAACTGCACACAGTGAGGATGCAAATGCAAAACAAGACATGTTATAATGAGCTTCATTTTCCTATTGTGGTGTAATGTATTTACTCAAGAGCTGCTTGTGTACAGAAGACCTGCTAAAAGCAATGCTTATTTAATTTTTTTTTAAATTAAAACACACAATCACAGGTCCCTAGTGACTATGGGAAAAGAATGCAAAATCCTTTCTCATTTCAAAATCCCCAAACTTAAAATAGGCTTGTGTCAAGAAAAGCAATAATCTCTAAGTTAACAATAATAGAACACAATACTTAATGGAAATTCTCTGCTTATTAATTAACAGATAGATTTCCCATATCTGCACAAATCAGCCAAAAATTAGATACCACCTGCCTTTGATACTCTATTTGTTTAGCCTTTCACCAACTTGTATGTACTCAGCATATAAGAGTCTCCGAGAGTAGCCAACAATAAAGTCTTTTGTTCCTGTGAAAATCCTTACTTTGGAACCCATGTTCTTACTAAGTCCACTGGAGATGAGTCATTCTTGATTTTCAGTCATCACCAAGTTTTTTGAGCTTGTAGTAGCTTGTAGTCAGTCCTTCTTAGTAATCAAAATGCTCTAAAGAGCTCAAACTGTTTCTAGGATGCAGCTTGGTCAAATTGTTTTATGTTCCCTTCCCAAATTTTCTGATTTTGTGAGGATCTCTTTTCTGAGGGGAAAAAATGCTACATTTACGTGGTTCAGAGGTGGCCACTGTTTGTATCAGTGACACCACTGCCACTGCAATCCAGTGAGACAAATGCACATATGAGTTTCCATTTGTACTTGTGATAAAAATATGTCTGATTCCACATCCACACAGCAGCCCAAGTATCTCTGGCAGCCCCATTTTTGCTGCTTTACAATGTGGCCCCAGGTCTAATTACCTTCTTCTGCAGACGCTGTTTTTGTATGTTTTTAATCACGAATAATTCCTTATCTATTAACCAATCATATTTGCTAACTGGATTGCTTGTAAAGACCTCTTATTGTAATTAGCATGCTTCAGCTGAAGAGTAAACAAATATTCTAACAAACTACTATGACATAAGTTGTTTTTCTGTTCTCAATCATTACCATTGTGGATACAGCAAGTTTTGAATTAAACACCTCTCCGAGATGTAATGATCTCAGTCAAGAACATTTTAATTAAATTAAGGGATTGAAACTTTTGTTTTTTGACAGGGCATGGATAAATCAGCAAGAGGTAGATCTGGTTCAGTGAAAAACTTGATCCAGAGAAATAGTCTTGGAAATAATTAAAATTGTGTTGACCAACAGTGCTCAAACGGAACAGTAAATATTTTGTCAAGGGATGCTAAATCATAATGTACTACACAGAGCTCAAAGTGCTGTTATAAGGAGATGGGCATTTGCTTGTTTAACAAGAGTCTCTGATGAGGACGTCGTGTCTTCCACTGGCACCAGACTTGGTTCTGTCACCCTGTGTTTGAGCTGACAGGTGTGAATGTTGGGGTGTTTCATGAACTATATTAGCAACATTTTGGGAGGGCTAGATACACTGTGGGTCTGTCTGATAGGACAGGGTTTGTTGTCTGCAGCTTGCAGACTTTCCTACTGGCTACTCATCCACCATCCCTGGAGCTGCAATATGCTGCATTTACTATCACTTTTTGTTTCACTGGCAGAATAAACAGAACTGGACATCAATCCACAGCAACAGACTTATGTGTATAAAAACTGTATGATTAACATACTCAAATCAACCAAGAAGCATCTATCTGGCTCCCTGATTTTCAGTTTGTACCTTGTTTTGAAACACACGTGCGCAAACACACACGCGTCTGTGTCTGGATAGTTAATCAGTCAAATTACCTAGGAAGTAGATTTTGAGTATTGAATATATTATGAGCTTCCAAGAAATATATTTACCCAAAATATCTATCTGGCATCAGTATAAAATTCTCAAGGTTAAAGTGACTTAAGGATCCAGACTGCAGAAGCTCACTCATACACTAGACAGTATCTCTTTTCATGTTCTTTAAACCACTGCACACCACTCTCCTAATCTTAATAGTGCTCTGGAGAGCGTGGAATGGCCAAAACATGAAACAGAATAAACCAAATATACAGAAAACTGTTACATTTGCATTGCAAAACCTTGGCTTGGGTTTGAAAATAATGGAATGACAGTTTGTCCTCTAAACTGTGTCCAAACTTCTTAACCTTTAAGTGTCATCTGCCTAGGCAGCCCTTAATGCTTGTTTTTACAGATGAAAATAGGGCCCATAGGACTTAAGACATATCAAATAACTGGGCAATAACTACTGGGCTCGCTCTTAAAATAGAAGATAAAAAAAAGACAAACCAAAATAAAAGAGGTCTGATCAAGAAATGGGTTTATTTGGCTACATTGAAACCTGCAGGACATAGGAAAGGATGGAAAAAAGAGCATGACCTGGTGGAAGGGAAAAAAAGGCTAATAAAGAAGGGCACTCCCCTAAACCCTGCTGTGGAAATCTTTCCTTGGTCATGTCCTGGAGGCACTAAAGAAAATGCAAAATGGGAGAATGTTCTTCCAAACTCCATTCATGTTCAGCTCTGTGTAGATCTGTCAGATCTCCTGCAGAATATACGAGAACTTGTATATCTCCTGGTTTTCTCCTGGCTTGCCTCCTTTTCCTCCAGGAAAGAAGTCACCTATGTAACATTTCTTTGTGGACATCCACCTTTCAATTTGAATGCATCATGTTGAAAATTAAGAATTCTAAATTTTTCCTCAACTAAGTGAGGAGAATTATTTTTCTGGTTGCCCTTGCTACAACTCCACTTACAGACCATATCTAATTTCTCATGCTTATTGTCTCAACCTCTTTCAATTCCAATATATTCTTTCCAATTCTTGCAGCTAAATCTCCTTGCCAAGCCATCATAGTTCCATGTCACAAGTACTACAAGCTTCTCCACAGCCTTTTTAACCCCCACTGCCCTCTGAGAAATCAAATGACACCAAAAGAAAGCTCTAAACAGGGGTTTCAATATGTTGTGTCAGAAAAAGTGGCAATTTTAGTCTGTAATATGACACTATAGAGAAAGGAGGTGGGTTTTTTAGGATATTTGTACAGTTTTGTTGAAATAGTCAGCACTGCTCGTGGAAATATTTTTGCATCTTCATGGTGGGAAGATGCCTTTGTTCGCTCAATAAGACTTGTGAACACTAATGAAAAATTTTGTCTTTCTCTTCCAGAACTGGTTTCACTGGCTTTGCCTTCCCTCCTCATAGGATGAAGGGCAAAACACAGCAGGAAACCAAGACAATATTATTAAGTGTGCAAAGGAAAAAATGCTATAAATATTTTGGTTGAAACAGCAGAGACATTAAAGATAAAAGTTAAATGGAAATAAAGGCAGTCAGATGGTTATTATATGTTGCTATAAAATCCAAGAGCTGTTAGAAAAGGTAGATCAGGATTTGCTTTTAAAAAAATGACAGGCCTGTAAGAAAGCAATATTTTTGATTGATAGAGATTTTAATTGCTCTGATATTTATTGGAATGACAGCTATTAGGAATTGAAGCAGTGATAAGGGATTCTCTGAAGCTTGAGGGTATTTGGATAAACACCTCAAATTTGAATGCCTATCAGAAGGTTATTAAACTTATTAAAACCTTGAATTTTTCATTTGGGCTAAAAGTCTTTGAAAAGAGGTTTGCTTGGTGAATTTCTTATGAAATGGCATAGATTCTGTTAGTGAGGACTTTTTCCTTCTCTCCTCTTGAGAAGCATGTGCAAGCTAGGTTAGGCAGGAATTGCTGACATGCATATCCACAGAGATTATAGTGTTACGGACAAAAATTCATGTGGGTAAAGCATTTTCCAGAAAAATATGTGGCCTTAGAATTAACAAATGGTGTTACTTCCCCTAGCAATTCAGGTTTTATTTTTAAGAGACCTAATCTGCACATGTGCTGTTTTCCATCTATGGCAACTTGTGTTTTTAGAAAGTTAATTACTTGCTTTGGATATGTAATTGGAAAATTTAGTCCTGAATTATTAACAGTTCTCTTCTGAATGCCTGATTTTTCTGTGGTCCAAAATGATTTTCAGAATGGTTGAGCATCCAAAGACTGAATCAAAGAGAGGAGGAAACTCTCAGTGTGTCAGAGACCAGGGGCTGAGAGCTCCAAGTGTGGTCATCACATCACAGCTTTGCTGATCTATGTGTCCTTTATTATCCTACAGAGATGAAAAACAAATGGCAAAGTTAATAAAATGGCCATTCACTATCTTTCATGCATATTTTCTCCTTTTTAAAATGTTTTATTTGGTCTTTTCCACATGAAAAAGCAAGAGGGTAGAGCTCTAGTACTATTTAACCTTGTGACACTGGTCATATGAGGGAAGGATTTTTCTTTCCTTCTTTCCCCCTTCAAATGCCATCCCAGTAACGTGATAGTCATGACCATTCATTATCATTAGCTAAACCAGTTCCCTGGGAGGTGTGATAATAAAATGTTGAAATTATAAATTGATTAAGTGCATATGGTATATACTGATGGTTGGATATAAAGTCTAAGTACAGGTATGCTTTGCAAGAAACATTTATATGGGTACTTAGAATGAGTGGGATGGCCTATAGCTCTAACAACTTGAATTGTTGTCTCTAGTATTTTGTAAAAGGATGATGTGAGGAAACTGTGGCTGTTTTTGGTACAGTCTAGGATGATCATATCAGATCACAGATGAAATATAACTGTGCAACTGTAGCACTGTACTGCTTTGTGGAACAGGTCACATGGCTAAGGCTTTTTGAGTAGATGTGGTGAAATGCGAGGGAGTGGATCCTTCCAATGTGTGTATGTATTGTGAATCAACAGAGCCATAAACTGCTACAGAAAAGGAAAAAAAAATGTAAAAATCAAGGCAGAAGCACAGGCAGCTGTTTCATGAGTTTGGGAAGAAAATGGAGTTCAAGGGGAGATTTGAGAGAGAGGAAGTAATGCCTTGTATTGTAGAGGTGGATGGAAATGGAAGAGAATTAGCTGAGAGATACAGAGAAGAGTCAGGCTGAAAAAGTCAGCATTGACAAAAAGGAAGGCTCAGCCCAGAGTTTCAAATACACATATCTACTTTGGAGATGTTATTTGCAGCATGCTTCAGTTCCTTCACATGTGGTTTTCTCTTTGTCAGTTTTTATCCAGTCAGCTTTCTTCTCTGCTGCACCCCTTTATAATTTCCTGTATCTTTTCCTCTTCCCAATCTTTTCCTCTTCCTGTCCTCTCCCATTTGGTCCCTCACTGTGGCACTCAATTCATTAATGCTTACAGAGAAATGCTTCTGAAATGCTGCACTAGATGGCCAGAGTCTCTCTGCTAAATATATACAAAAGCTTTCCACTGTTTTTGGTACAAAGCAGATTCCATACAATGTACTGCATATATATTATAGTATTTCAGACTCCTGAATATTTGGGAAATATTCCTATTTGAATTTTAATGTTAAACTCAGAACTGTAGCTTTAACTTGATTTTATTCTTCCATGCATGGTGAGGATATAACAGCCAATAATTAAGAATGTGAAAAACAAGCTGCAGTGGAGAGTCAATAATCCAAACACTTCTATATATCAAACCTCCAGACTGTTAGCAAATTTCTTTTTGATAACAGTCTGTTTTCTTTCACACTGACAAAAGGACATGACATAACCCTTGGCATTTGAGAAGAATATGGTTGGTTTTTTTTGGATAGATTAGTTCAGGTAAGCAGATCTGATTCAAATATTTAACAGATTGTCCATAAATCTGACATTCATGGGAAGCTGCTAATTCTGAAGTGATCATAAACACTTCACAAATGCAGAGACTTCAGTTAGCATATAACTCACTGAAGATTAGAAACTGAGATGGTTGCTTCTGACAAATCTTTCATTGATGTTTGTGTCTAACCATCAAGAATGAACAAAGAGTCAGCATGTTTCATAAAATACTCTCCTTATTGTAATTCTTCTGTAAAAGTATTTGACATCTTTTTAGATTTTTTTTTTCTTGGATTTACTTTTTGTTGCAATCAATCTTGATTCCACAAAATGCTCTTACCAAAACATTTTTAATAATGAAACAATGTCAGCAGTAAATTTGCATAACCAATGAGTTCTTTCATTGTTTCTTTTTGCTATAGTATTATTCTTTTCTTTGTTTCAGAGTAGTGTCTGCTAGTCAGAGTGGGCCAAAGAAAATAGTTTGGTTGAAATAGATTGAAATTCTTCATTAAGGCTTAAAGTTAAAGCAGTTTATTGGGTAATTCTTCATAATTGCAAAGACTGTACTTCTGGGTTAAAGCTAGGGGCAGCAGCAGTAGTAGTGTGCAGTAGTTCGACTGTTCAGGAAAAAATTCCACACTTCGGAGAAGTAAAAGACAGGTTGTCTGCCCAATAATAATCCTTCCTGCCACTTACAAATGCACTCCTTAATCTTTCCTGCCCATGTGTCCATGCCATTGAAGAGACAGTGGGCCAAATGCCTCTGTGAGGAGCTCCACAGTAATTCTTGACATGTCCACTGGGATTTTCTCTTCACTAGTGGAGTAAATCAAGGACCAGCCCAAAGATGAGCTGTATTTTGTTCTGGGGTTGAGCTGGAGGCAGCAGGGCAGGGGTGGTGTCCCTGGGTGCCACCTCTGTGGCTGTCACACTGCTGCACTGGGACCTGTGCCCAGGTCACCTTTCTCACCTCAGCCCAAGGCAGCAGGGCTCGTTTGGAGTTTTCAGAGCACTGCCCTGGGCCTCGTCCACACAGCCTCCAGTGGAGGCTTAAACAGGGCTGCTGTGGTGGGGTGGGAGTGCCTCTGAGCTCCCTCCAGGTGCCTCAATTCAGTCACCTTGGTGCTGCTTTTCTGCCCTCTGTGGGGTCTTAATACCTTCCGAAGTCATTCTATCCCCTTCCAAAGCCAGTGGCACTCACAATGCCAACCACATCTTGTCTTTAAACAAATCTTGTAGCTAAGCGTGTGTGGTGCCCAGCAGCTTTGCCAGCTTCTGTCAAAATGCTCAAAATAGATTTTTCCCAATTTTTCCCACATATATGTGGACAAAGGGACATGAAAGAAGGCTGGTCATGGCTTCCCCATGTATTTTGCAGAAGGCATGAGGACAAATTCCTGCTCCCTTTTATTAAAAAAGTTTTAATTCTGATTCTTCTACTGATCTGACTAGGATCTTCCTTCATGTTGTCCAAAACAGTGGCATTTTGAAACAATCCAGATCTGTGGGTGCAACTAATGAGGAGAGTAAAACAGAAGATGCAAACTTCAGAAAAAGATTAAAAATATACTATGGAAATAGCCTGTCTAGGTTTTGACAGATGAAATTTGAAGACAAATGATTTCTCTTTCAGGCAAAGGCATTTTTAAAAGAAAATTTAAATATAATGCATGAGGAAGAGTTGTGCTGATCTGAAAGGAGGATTAACTGACATGATCTTGATCATAGGGTCATTATACTGCTACCTTGGAAAAAAATAAAACAAACAAAAAAATTTAACTGGAGGTCAGGGCAGTGGCTTTTAGCAGCTTAGTCCATGGGGGAAAAATGTGATGTACAGAGCTGCAGAATGTAGGAATCGCCTGATTGTGGGAGATTTATGGGCTTTGTGGGGAGCAGAGGGCCATGTTGCATTTCTAACACAGTTCTGCTGTCCACAGACCTGGGGAAAGGAGAGCAGCCAGAAACAGCCTTCCCCAGAAATGTATCCTGAAATGGGGTCTGCAGTTAAAACTATCTGGATCTCTGGTTTGACTTAGCAATCAGGTCATGCTGGAGCTGTGACATTCCAATCACTTCTGCAGCAAAAAAAACCTTTGTATGGAATAAAAAAAAAATTAAAAAAAAAAGTGTTGCTAGATTGATAAAATGTGCTCATCACATAATCTTGTAGCGCTGCTCTGACAGAAAAATGTATAACAATATGTGCAATTTATTGATAAATGTCAGCCTAAATAGTCTGCAAGAGAAGGGGGGAGCACGAAGCTGTACATTTCCCACAAGCACCCCCTCAGGCAGCAGCTTGAGCAAATACAATACATGCAATGCAATAAACTAAGATTATGGGACTTCACTGCAGACAAGTGTGGCCTTCACCGTAGGCTAAGTAGGCAGTCACCTCAGCACTATATTTAAAGGGGTGCTGGAATAACAGAGATAACATGGCCATTCTCCCATTCTCCTGCTCAGAGCAGCTCTTCTATGACTGTTTCAATAACTCTTGTCCTTCTGTCTGATGGGATCCTTCTGTCATGTTGATGCAGAACCTGGGGCTCGCTCGTCCTGGCTCGTGTGAGGATTCCCAGCCCTGCTGAGCAGGAGCCTGAGCCTGACCCACAGACCTGAGCCTGACCCACAGACCTGAGCCTGACCCACAGACCTGAGCCTGACCCACAGCAGAGCTGCTGGCTGCAGCTCCCAGCCCTGCACCTGGGGCTGCCCCTCTGCACTCTGCACATGGGCTCTGACCCTCTGCAGGCTGCTGCAGCCTAAACCCAGGGCTTTGGCACAAGGCTTCAGACCAAAGGGATTCCCTGCAGGGAATGGGGCATTAAGGACTGTTTCAGTCTTTCAGCAGCACATAACCAAAGGCAGGCTGAGGGAGTTTTCAGACAAAGAAATCAGCTGCAGTCTGAGGGTACAAATGCCACTTTCACTGTGGGGATGATGGGGCTTATGCTATTATCTTGGTCCAGCTCAATTCCTTCTTGTTGCAAGGCTGCATTTCGGTAAGTAACACAAAATGACTGCAATCAGACTCTACCTTCCTGCAGGAAAACAAAATTTTGAGGTGACAAAATGACAACATCTGGCCTAAATAATACTTTGAAGAGAATATTCTAAGCTTACATTGTCAGACCCCTCTGGAAACATGGACTTTCTTACTGATGGCACATGTAAGCAGCAAAATACTATAAAAGAAATTTTTTTCTTTTTACACAAGGACTCTTGTAAGTGAAAGACCCTTCTGAAAACTGCATGAAAGTGAAGCACCCCAAGCAGTTAAAAACATTCAGTTATTGCTGCTTATAAGGCAGCTCAGATTCAGAAAGGATCACACCCATGCATGTGAGATTTGGGGTGCCTTATAATGACACGTGCAATAAATCCCTAAAATAAATAATTACAATATAAATAGGTTGTTCTCCTGTTTTTCTGGAGCCTAAGGAGACTTTGTCTATGTAGGCCTTCAAAAATACATATGAGCTGAGGTACTTGTTTTTGATACTAAGCTGAGTACACAGAGAAGCATAAATCAGTTTTTTCCTCTTTGCTGCTGTTTTCTGCAGTCAGCTCTCCCATAATGCCTCTGCAGGAGCTGACAGCTGGATGCTGCACAAGACCCTGCTGGACAACTGTCAGGTTTGTTGAAGGATATTAAAGAGAACTTGATCATGTGTCAGCTCTCTTCAAAATACACTCACATTGGAAAAGTGATATATCTGTCAAAGCAAGGACTTCAGCATTTGGCAGAACAGGCCATTTTCACAAACAAAACTGTCCAATTACATTAGGGGGCATGAACTTCAGGTGTGTATGCCAGGGACAGAAAGATCTGCAGCCACACATCACAGACACTGTCTCCTTAAGCCATATGGTTGGATGTGGGCTGCATCTCAAGCATAGTTTCTTTATGCTTCATAGATTAGGAATTAATTTAAAATTATCAGAAACATAAATTGCTGCTTTGAACTTCTACATGAACTTTTTTTTTTTTTCCTTATTTCACTGAAGGCTGCCAAGAATTCATTTTAGGGGAGAGAGAGAGAGTGGAAAATTTATCAAGTTTGATTAGATGATTAAGAACTAAGCTATGGAACAGAAATGCTTCTTTCTTGTTTTGTTTTTTAAATGCTTTTAGGAAGACTAGTGTGAGTTTTGATTAAATAGCATCATTGGTTAGGAAACAAATTGTGCCTGAGAGAATAACAGCAAAGACTTTTTCTTGGAAATATGTTATAGTTGAGTTTAGGTCTTTCTTGGCTCCCACAGAAATGCAGACATTTGGTGGGAGTGAGCTTTCAAGTTGAAACCACTTGTATCACACACAATATCCTGTGTGTGGGGAACTGTTACATCTAAGTTCAAGAAAACCATCAAGATTCAGTGATGAGGATGGAAACTGTCTTGATCACATTGTTTATGCCAAAA
The DNA here is from genome assembly GCA_013400855.1 of Buphagus erythrorhynchus. Lineage (NCBI taxonomy): Eukaryota > Metazoa > Chordata > Aves > Passeriformes > Sturnidae > Buphagus > Buphagus erythrorhynchus. The sequence continues at coordinate 53,500 of VZTT01002055.1, forward strand.
TGCTCATTTTTTGTGTGTAAGAAATTTCAGGCTTCATCTGTGTGTGGAGGTAAAGTGCTGCAGTGTAGTACAGAGTCATACAGTCTTTGTCAGGCAGAATTTACAAAGGATGAGCTCAGTTTTGGGAGTAGTCTTAGGAGATCCTAAGGTGAATTTAGCTTTTTTAACTTGCTTACAATTCTACTGAAGAACCATCAACATTTGTGCAACCTTATAAATATAAATTATGATAAGATTTCACAATGGAAATGTGAAAAACACGACATTAAGTTTCTTATTTTAACTAAACATCTGGGCTAAATTTTATGACTTTTACCTTGTGCAATCCCATCAAAGGCTGTTCATTAAAATGACAACTCCCAATATTATTTTTCCCTTTTCTTTCTAAATTTGCAGAAGCAAAATGCCACTTTCATTAGGAAACTGATTTATTTTGAATGAAAATAGCAATTTTTCTTTCTTCTCCTCTGTGACAGGGAATTTCACATGAACTCAGTTCCAAGAGAACAACACCTCTTTTTTGCATCCTGGTTACTATGTGCTTCCTTAGCCAAGTTGAGGAGCAGGAATACTAACAGATAGTTATAGGGGTTTTTTTGGTCAAATAAAGAAATAAATCTGTGTATATACAGGCACACACACACACATAGGTGCACTTGTCCGTACTCTCCATTAGCAAAATCATCCTTTTCCTTTACTTTGTCTTAACATGCAAAAATGATGTCTTTTTACAACAAAAATAACACATAGCTGCAGATCTATCTGGTTTTAAACCTTTGTGGGGACAAATGTCAGAGTGGTTTGCTGTGAAGTTTTTGTGCAAGATGGACAGTGTTCCTGTAAGAGCTGAGGGTTTGAGTTCACCAGCTGCCTTGTAGTAACAACTAGAAGTTGTGAATTAGCCATATGTGCATGCTGGGTAAGCAGAAAAGCCATAAAAGTTTTTGGTTTCTTGGTCCATGAAAGCCAATGTAGATGAATAGCTCTATACCTTCTTTTTGAGGCTCTCTTCAAATTTAGAAAAGACATTTCTGCAGTTGCAGTACTAATTGTATGTTTTCAAGATTGTTTTCATTCACAGCTAGATTTGTCTTTTTTTTCTTGTGAGATCTCTGGAAAACAATAGAGAGAACCCTCCCTTGTCTCCACCTAGTCTTTTGTGTCATTGCCCTGATGGATGTAACCCACATTTTGAGAAATAGGCATTATTCTGTGTTATTACATTTGTTTCAAAATCCTTCTCTAAAAGTAGCTTAATTTCTGTAGAGCTGACATTATGATTGATAGGAATTTCTACATCACAGTCAGTAATCCTTAAGAAACTAAATACCTAAGTGGAAACAGTTGAAGTAAGAGCTTTTAACTGTATGTCCATGATAGCTGCACAGTAATGTGGTGACATGTCACCATGACAATGATGTGACATGTCACCTCACACAATGACATGTGACAGCCACAGAGTAACTCTGGCACTATGGGATAAATCACAGTTTGTGTGGAACTGCTCTCTGGCTGCTGATCCAGTTCTGGGACAGACACAGCACTTCTGATTTCTGATTAGCTCCAAATCTCACTGTTTCAAATCCACAGGCCAGCTCACAACGGGGTGGATGATGATGTTAGGAGAGATTTGAGGGACGTGAATTTATTAGGATAGAAACCTTCAGCAATAGGGCTGGTATAGGGCTGGTATAGGGTTGGTAAAGGGCTGGTATAGGGTTGGTATAGGGTTGGTAAAGGGCTGGTATAGGGTTGGTATAGAGCTGGTATTGGGCTTTTCTGCTTGACTGCAGCAGGGCCTGGGGAACTCCTGGTGGGGACCCCCATTTGTTAACTCCTGCCCCTGTGCAGGCTGGCCAAAGGGCCCAGGAGTGGATCTGTGCTGACCCCTTCTCTCCCAGCTGTCCAGCAGGACAGATGAGTTAGAGTGGATGCAGTGATGAAGGGCCATGGGCAGCTCTGCTGCTGGCTGAGGAGCAGCTGTAGGAGCAGGGTTTGGTCCTTGCCCTGCAGGAAGCAGAGGTGCTCTGAGCTCTGGTGGGACTGGGAAACTGAGCTGCTCCTCAGGACTCAGCCTGGTCTGCTGGCACTATCCAAATGAAGTAGCCTTTCCTGCTTGTTTGAAAGCATCCAAATGTTGTTATGAGGGCTGGGTGACAGTCACACCTGAAGCTGCAGGTCTGAGTTTTCACAAATTACTGCATTTCTTAATTCTTTTAAAATCTCTCCCAATCCACACTGTGTCCCATCCCTGTGGTGTCTGTAGTCTTGGAAGATGAGTTCTGTGTGAGACCTTCAAAATTTTTAGTCTAATGAACGTGATGACTGGTTTAAGAATTTTCTTTTTTATTCTTTATAATAGTCCGGTCCCATTCATGGACTATGTATCTGGAGTCACATTTGGATATCAGTGTGTATTTGAAGAGTAAGATCTATTATGGTTGCTAAGAGCTGAAGGAGATGCTGAGATGCTGTGATGCTGTGATTTGCAAATCTGGCACCTAAGGGGTCCCTCACTGTGGACCCAGCACCTCATGCACTCAGCTCAGAGCTGTGAGGAGTTGGGAATAATCTGCATGGACTGACACAAACAGTATTCAACTGTAAGCCAGAATTACAGCAGAATTTATTGCAGTGCATTCAGTGTCCAAGCTGACACACTCTGAGTCTCAGCTGCAAGTAGGGGCACAGCAATAGGCTAATTCAGCTTTATAAATTTTAGAGAGGCACTGAATTTTGCCTGTCTGGCTTGCAGGGTGGGTGCAGCCATTCTATAAATATTAGCACTCAAGTCTGCAGTTACCTAGGGTTTAAAAAAATGGATTAAAAGGCTGCCATCAGGCTGTTGTAGATAGTTCACAATAGAAAATTGATTTCACTCAACCCCAGAAAGCCAGCCTGAATATGGTTCTGTAGCCCACATATGAGATAGGAAAAGAGGAACACTTTGTCTGGTGTAAAAAACTCCAATTGTATATTTTTCTGTGTATTGAAATGTCTTCAGTGCAGTTCTTCAGTGTTGGATAAGGTTATCTACAGAGGAGAATATGGATTGACTTTGTTGCCATGGGTGTGTCTGTGTTTTATATAATCCCAGAATGGTTAGAGTTGGAAAGGACCTTAAAGATCACCTCATTCCAAGCCCCTGCCAGGAGCAGGGATGCCACTCACTGGGTTATGCTGCTCAGGGCCCACCCAGCCTGCTCTTAAACACTTCCAGGGTTGGGCCATCCACAGCATCCCTGGGCAATCTGTGCAGGACCCTGTGGGGGTGTGTGCTGGGCTTTGCACCACTTATTAGTGGTTTGTTATTAGTTTTATCTGCTTTTTTTTTAGAGCTAGGATTATTAGAAAGGCAATTGAGATGATTCTCGTGTTTGGGTTTGGATGTTTATTATATCTTATCAAAAATTACAGAAAGTACGACAGCACCTCTAGCCCTTTGCTAGAAGTGGGAAAAATGGCCCCAGCTGAGCCTGCTTCAAGGCCTTTTAAAGCTAAACAAACCAATAAAAGTTTAACACCTGTATTATTTATCCTTTTGACCCAACAATAGATTCCCACGACCCTTAGAGTAGCATTAGACTGGCCAACCAAAGGCTATTCCCTGAGTTCCGTGAAGAAGGAAAAAGAAGAAGATGAACAAAGAAAAAGACACTACCTCAAATTTTCCATCTTGTTCCATATTCACCACTATACTATAAAACCCTCAAATTTAAAACTCATCACCCAGTGAAAATACACACATCTAACCCACTACACATTTGTGATTTTTAACTCACTATTCATATTTACAAGCCTTCTCCAAGGTTTCAGGTTCAGAGCAGTGTTTTCTAGGGGTCCTGTGCCTGGAAGCAGAGAAAGCTCAAAAACTCCAGATTCCTGAGATCCAACAGACCCCACCACCCTCGGAGTGCTTTTGGAAGCAGAGCACCCCCATGGTCCTCACAGCAGTGTTTTGGTGAGGTGCTCTGAGAGAAACTCTGCAAAAGCAGGGGAGCACTGCCTCCCCCCTGCCCAGGCTGGCACGTGGGGGAGATGCTGGGCTCTGCACTGCTCCAGGACACATGCAGTTCTGCCAGTGCACACATATACACACACAGTTTTTTGGCATCCAAACCACTTGGAAGTCCAAAAGTAACACCCAGCTGATCCTGAATTCAACAGTGTGTTTAAATTACACCTGAACCAATTTTTTCCTCCAAATTTTCAACTATAACATTTTAAAATATTTTCTTTAATTAACAATATAAATCTTGCTGCATATATGAATAGCCCCTGAAGTTCTTGTATGTTTATTTTATTGGCATTTATGATATATACGTGGTAGGATTCATGAATAGCAGAACACATCTAAACTTTGCTGGGAAACTTTTATACCTCTTTTTCTCTTTCCCTCCTCATCTTTCTATCTGCATAGGAATCATGACAATAGAGAACTCCGCTGCTAGTACAATTTCAACTTCACAGTAACCTCAGCTGACATGAGGATTTGAGATATTCACGGTTATGGCTATGTCAGGCTCTTCACAAGCTTCAGTTAGTGGAATAGCTTCTCCAGTTGACAGATAATACAAGGGGATCTTAAATTTTAGTTCTCTCTCTGCTTTGTTCCATAATTTAATCTCTTAATTGGCATGCAGAGTATGTCCCTTTATTTAATGAGCTGTATGGTGACCTGCACTGGGTTTTAGTAAAGATCTTGATGCATGTGATGCTCAGCTCCCAGCCAGAGCTAAAGGCTCACCATGTGAGAGCTCAACAGGTGCTGGGAGAAGGTGAGTGAAGAACAAAAAAAAAAAAAAAATCAAGGTTAAAGGCAGTAAGACTTTTTACTAAACTTGAGTTATAAGACCTGCTCTTTTAGTAATGTGAAAAGACTTAAAGGCTTATAGATTTACCTGGGTATCCCTGAGCTAGGTGGTGTGAGGAGAAAAGCTGGTCTGTCATCTGCAAGAGCAGAAAGCTCAAATCTTTCAATCTTTCTTTCACCACATTCTGGGTTTGCTTCCTAATATAGTGTGTACCTGCTGAATCTTGGCTTCAGACCTGTATCTCCACCAGAAGTGGAGTTTTACCTTTAAAGCAATAAGCAGCAATGTCAGAACACGGGGGTCCTTTTGTTCTCCTGGTTGGGCTGGTGGGTTCCAAGCTGAAGGGAGGGGAAGTTTGCAAACACACAGGTTGTGGTGGCCCCACCTCGTGCTGCAGAGCTCTGGACAAGCAGAAAATCCCTGATGCACTTGTACCAGCCCTCATGGAGCACCCTGCAGGTCCTTGGGCTGCTGCAGGGCACAGGGGCTCTGGGCACCATGTCCTGGCCCAGGCAGCACTGGCACCCTGGCAGCTGAAGGGTCAAGGGGATGGCTCTCCCTGTTTGGGCACAAATCTCACCAAGGGAGTCTGGCAGGGATTTTAAGAGCTTTTGTAATTGCTCCAGAACTCTCCAGACACAAGGGCTCCCAACAAGGGTGTAAAGACTGTTGAACTCCACATTATATGTACAAACTCTATGCTTGAAAGCAAAGGGATAACCCAAAGTTTCAGATGTGAGCCTATAAAGCTGGGAAATAGTTATCTCCTGAAATGTAGGTAATGATCATTGCTGTGGAAACTGAGAAAAATCTGCTTGGTAAGCAAGCACTCTAAAAAAAGTCAAAGCATTAGGATGGTTTAATTGGCTTAATTTACTTCCTGTTACTTTAAAATATGCCTGTATGAGCCTTGACATTACAGCACTTCAAGATGCTCCCTCTCTGATGCTGCATCAAAGCAGTGGTGAAGCAAGACGGGCTGTAGTTTAAAGTGGCAGCTCTAAAAATTACGGTTCTCCTCTTGCCCTCCTTAACTCCCAGCAGCAAAATCCCAGCCTGATTAGCAGACTGATTTATTTTACATAAAAATAGTAATCTCCCTTTTTGCTTGTCTCCTCCCAGTTGGTGAATTCCATTCCTGACATCTGCAATTTCATCTGGATACTGTTTTATTTTTTCTCCACACCCCACCTTCAATGCATATCCAATTGCTGGGTGCTGTTAAGTATCTGCTATATTTCACTGCAGAAGTGGGTGCATTTGGATGATGAATTGAATATTTCCTATATATGAATAATCTTCAATATCCTGCTTATATCCTTTGGGGTGAAACACATTATGGGTCACATTTTAAAACTGTTTAGGTGCTTTGTTCAAATCAGGCATTTAAATAGCTTTGAAAATCTTTCCTTCTGATACTGACTTTTATTTATTATCACCTCGTCACAGTTTCTAATTCAATTAATTAATTTTATGTCACAGTAAAGGAGAAAGAATAAGACACATTTAATATGAAGTCTTCTACCCCTCAGTACCCCCAGGATGAAGGCCATCTCAGGGGTGTGTTGGCATGGCCATGGCAGTGTAGACCAGGCACCAGAAGATCAGCACACTGTGGAATGGCAGGGAAATGCTAGCAGGGCAATATTTTCCTCTTTGCATTCCTATGGTTCTCCTTAGTGAAGGAAATTGCTTTGCCATGCTTCCTATCAAACAAAGCTCGCTCACTCAGGTTTCAAAGCTGGGGAAAAATCTTAGAAGTTTCAAAATTATTTTGTAGAGCCTCCAATTGTTGATGTTTTGATGGAGTGAGGAGATTTGGTTGCTCCTGGATCATCAGTGCATCCTGTAACCAGGCCCTCTGTGCCTCCAGTCTTGGATGCCAGAGGTGGCTCTGAGGGACAGGACTTTGCCCCCCCATGGGGGTGGGCAGGGGGGAGAGGGAAAAGAGCAGCCCTGGTGCTGTGCTAATTGTTTGCTGCTACCTGAGGGTGCCCTTTGAAGAGACCATACTTTGGCAGGCCAGATGTTTCTTCCTCTTCTCCCCTAAAGTTCAAGTAATTTTCCAACTCTGTTTCTGTTAAAGCATAGTTGGACCTTAGACTAAAGCAGGGATGAGCATTTTTCTCATCCTGGTTTCTAACAAGCTCAGGTGAACTTGTGGAAAGCACCTTGAAGACTCTATTGACTGGAAGAGATTCACATTTCATGTTTGCTGAAATACTCTGTCACCCCCTCACCATCAAAATGACATTGCAGATATGAACAAGGTCATCCAACTTGCCAGACATTTTTGAAAAGAGACTTTCCTTTTCAGAGAATACTTAGAGGTGAAAAGGTGGAGGGCAGCAGCTCCTGGAATCCCTTCATTGTGGAGGTGTTTCAGGAACACAGGGGGAGGGATCTAGAGCTGGGATAGGACTGGTTGAAATGCTTTGTGCATCCCCAGAGGAAGAGGGAGAGAGGGAGTGAGGGAAAAAGGGAAAGAGGCATTATATCAAAACCAGGTGATCTTTGTCGAGTATTGAGCTGAAAGTTTTGCTCAGCATTAATCATACTAGAAACCAATTTTCATCCTACTGTATTACAGATTTCAGGAAAAAGGGCATTTAGAAAGAAGAAAAATGCATTGAAACTCGACTGAGGTATTTAATGCTGAGAGTATGTAGGGAAAACCGATCAGTTCTTCCTTTCCATGTTAAGTCCTAATATAGCAACAGCCTGTCAGTCACTAAAATTAATGGGAGGCACATTTAGAACAAATGAGAGGATATCTTTCTTCACCCAGCATGTCCCCAGCCTCTGAAATTCACTACCACAGAAGATCATAAGGACCACTAGTGTAGCTGGAAAAGCTACAGAGGTTTATGTCCAAATACCATCACTTATACTTGCTAAAATAGGAGTGATCAAACCACATCTTATGTTCAGACTCTGCAGTGATCTTTGAACTAACTGCAAAAAAATTTGGTCCTGTAGGTGCTCCAAGATAGCAGGCAGATCTACTGTTCTCAGATATTTTCATGGTTTTGTTATTTTTGTGGCTGCTACAGTTGAGTTTCATTTTTTAATGCATGTTTTCCCTTGATAAGCCATTGGGTTTTTTACAAGATGGCTGATATTTACTGTTAAACTTTCATTTCCCGGGAAGTTTTTTGCTTCATGCTGTAAACACCTGCATGAAAATTGAATATAAGATGCTAAAGATTGATAGGCACAACTGATTGCTGTTCCAAATGAGAATACCAAGCCCTTAGACACTGAGAGATCAAATTGATGACCTGTAAGAAATAAGTTCTGATTAAGAAATACCAGGTTGCGAGAAATTCCTGAAAGCAAGGAGACAAGGGAAGATGAAATACTTTTGAGAGTGAATGATGAAGTTGCTGGTTATGAGTAATTTTGAATTCCCTTTACAGTCTGTTACAGTACATCAGATCTATGGCTGATCAGAAAAAACCCTGTATTGTGGCCAGGGATGTGTCAGTGCTTGGGTGGTTAGTAAAAATTTGTGTTTGTATTATGGCTTTTCTGAATATCTACACCTTCTCTTTTCCTGACTGCCCCCTCAGCAAAGGAGCATCTTTGGACATTCCACATGTTCTTATAGCAAACATTACATTATTGTCTTCCTCAGTAGTGGCTCAGGTTATCCAGGATATCTGAATGGGATACTTGTAATTTAGAATATGGCTTCAAAAAGACTCTCTGAGAGGACCTTAGGGATGTGTTTTGGAGCCTGGTGTGGAGAACCTGACCCTGCAGACACTTACTGGCCTGAATTGTGAGTGTCTGATTGGAGCCACGAAGGCCAGTAGGACTTTTTGCATGAATAAGGCTCAAGAAAGAATTTGAATAAGAAATTATTTGAAGGGCTGAGCCCTCACTCTTTGATAGACAGGACTCATCTCTCTCTAGGAGAGCTGTGGGCCCTCTAAAAGCCAGACCATGGTTCACATTTCCAAAAACAAAGGCTCTGTCACTGCACACTCAGGGCTTTGTGTCTTTTTGTGTTATAACAGCCAGAGCAAAAACCCCAAGGGCTGTAGGGGTAAGGGAGCAAACCTGATTTTCTCTGATGCCTCTGTAGCTTTACGTGCCTTTGCTTCTGGTGCACTGCCTGGCCCTCCAGCTCTTATCACCACAGCAGGAAAACAAGTGGTAAATCAGGCTTTGATGACTTCTGGAGAAGGTGTCTGCATCTGAATTTTGGTATCAAAAATGGCTTAAGAGGATTACAAATTGAAGATAAGTTCCTTTACTCTGATATGGATTTTCATTTGATTTTTACTCTATGTTTTCAAAAAGAACTGTCAGTGTGTTTGTTCAACTGAGTATATATGATGTTATAATTGTTTTGTTTAGTACTGTAAATATTATGTGTGATTAATCTTGTTCATACTGGAAAGGTATTTGAGTTTCTTACCAGCCAGTATATGTTTAAGGTTTGCTTTATTTATGTGGAGAAAATGACAAATACTGTAGCTGAGGAAACAGAAAAAATGAGAGTGGTGCAGCAAAAAAAATGGAGGTTGGAGACTGGGGGAACAGTGCTGCCCTGCTGTGCTCTGGATTGGGGTGACACTGAGTTGTGGAGGGTCAGAGCTAAAGATTGCTGGCAATTGTCACAGCCAACCTACGATAACAGAGAAACTAACAGGAGCCCGAGGAGCAGGATGTGACCCTAAAGGCTAAGGAGAATAAGCCAGAGAGCCTGCAGGAGATGTCTTCCCCAGAGTTTAAATCTTTTGTAAATAGCTTGTTCCATCACAAGTACTGATATCATGACCCTGAGCTATTGAAGTTGCTGCTTTCAATAGATCCTGGAGGCTCCATTAATACTGCTAGATCATTCACACAAGATGACATGATATTCCTTTCCTTCCCTTTTTTTTTTCTTTTTTTTTTTTTTTGGTACTTCCTGAGCAATCTGCACTTAGGGGAAAAAAAAGCAAAAAAAAAAAAAGCAACCCAACCAGCCTTCTCTGAGAGAGCATCTACTTAAAATGTAATAATAAATTGTACCCCATTAGGGTTAAAATAAACACAGCTACAGCCCTGCCATACTTTTGGGAAACACCGCTGTTCTATTTTATTTTAATACTGCAGGACTGTTTTGCTCTCACTCCACACCAGCCTCACAAATCACTAGTGCAGTGCTCTCACTAACTTGTCTGTATTATGTTCATTTTCTGGGTGGCAATAAATATTAGAATAAAATAAACTAAAGACTGCTGGCTGGGGCTCTGTTAGCTATCTTTATGGTTTCCACGGCAGCTGAATGACAGCTCAGGCTGGAAGCAAGCGGCCCCTTTTCACCAAGTAAATTTAGCCTTGGGAAGGATGAACATCTTCTAACTCTTGAGCTGAGATGGTTGATGCCAGTCAGTAAATCAGTCAGATTTTAATTATGGGACACATGACAGGGAGCAGTGACAGGCGGCAGTCCGCTGGAGAGCATTCCTTCAAAGCAGCTTTAAAAACAGAGCAGCACTTGAGGAGGAAAACCAAGTGAACAGAACACAGTCACAGCTGAATTGCAGGACATTAATAGCATGATGGAATTCCCTTCCTAATAATTTTAACTGCTTCTTGGCCACAGCCTTCCAGATCTAAGCAGCTTTACTGGGATTTATTTTTTTTCTAACCTGCCGTTATACAGACCTGTGGTTTTTAATAGAGTTTCACACAGTTACTTGCATAAGCAGCTGTTTGGTGCAAAGAAAGCAGTGACAGATTTATAATGCAGCAAAACCTGCTAATTGGATAGATGAAATTGCATTTCTGACAGTGGCCCCTCTATGAAAATTGGTAGCATACCTCACAATGATTTGCATATGTAAGAACTTGATTATTTATTATATTTTGCCTTTTATGTTGATCCTATGATTAATTCTTGGGTAATTACCTACAAACACCTCCCTGGAAGCCTCTTTAGATAATATGGGCTTGGTGGTTAGTGAAAGGTTATGGGAATTTTACAAAATCTATTTAGACAATTCTCAAGATATTTAGAAACACTTTATAGTTTCAATGTGTATTTGGGGGAAACTGGGGAATTACTATACATTAGTTAGATTTTTTTCTTTTTAAGAGCCATTAAGGGAATAAAAGTCATCTTTGGAAAATATCACTGAGATAATAAAAAGCTTAAGAAAAAGCATAATAATAATAATGACAATAATATCAACAACAACAAAGCTCTTAACTATTCAAAATATATTAATGAGCTACCTTTGCAAGTGGGCAGCTTGCCATTATTTGTTAATTGCAATACATGAAAAGGAAACTGAAGTGTGGCCTTAAATTCTTCTGCTGCTCCTCTTGCTCTGGTTTAAGTTCATTTGGGCTCTTGAGAGGAAGCCTCTGCTCAGGCTGGGTCCCACGGGGTGCTGGACAACCTTCCCCACTCTCCAGCTGCTGTGGCACATCTGGGATAGCCTGTCCCACACACAGACCCATGCAGGGCACCAACAGCACAGCTTAGACCCTGCTGAGAGCACGTGGGGATGTGAAAACAAAACCAGTGTTTGATTTATTCCCAGTGAAGATCAATAATTTTTCAGTGAGTAACCCACAGCCAGATACTAATAGTCCATGCTTTAGGATTGGACCTCTCATCTTCTATGAAAATAAATGTCTGTTCTACTGTCACAAAAATCACTCAGCATCTGTAAATGAATCCCTCTTCCCAGTGGGAATCATATTGTGCACTTGAATTCTGAGTAGTTTTTGATCTTCTAGGTTAGGCTTCAAAAATAATTTTAATTTCATTGCTTCTATGGGAAGAGCTTCACATTAGGCATGCAGTATTCCAACAAGTACATAACTGCTCAGTATTGCTGGAGTTTCTTGGTAATCATCTTCACAAAGCTAAAATCATCATTTTTATTATTTGTTTTATAAAAAGAAGTCTGTAGATTGTCAAATGTTCAGTTTTCCTTGTTTTGTTTTGTTTTGTTTTGTTTTGTTTCTAAAAGAAACAAGAATTAAGGAAAAGTACTTTTTTCTTTCCCCCAATGCCTTTATTTTCCAATCAGGTAATCGTCCTCCCCAGCTGACAGGAACAGAGGCTCAACCAGTACCAACCCAAAAGAGGTTTCTAAAGTACTTGTCAGCTTCCAGTTGTCCATGGTTCTTAGAGTGTGGAACATGCAATTATTCCTATTTTAATAAATCATGAGCCAAGGACAAGGATCAGGGCCTGCTGTTCAGGACATTGCCCTGCATATTCTGATAAATCAGCATTCCCAGAACTGCTGTTTTCCCACCCTTCACTCCAGCTCTGTACCTGTCCTCCAGCTGCTCCAACTGCACTGGAAGACAGAAATACATGAAATATTCCCAAATGCTCCTTTCCCAGGACAGCTATTGCTGCAATTGCTGTAGTGACATTTTCTGCCTGAAGATGGGAGGGGATGAGGGTATGTGTTGGGAAAGGCATCATCCTGCTGATGGGGAATGGGGAGAGACAAGCCCTGGGAAGTGTGGCTCACTGTCAGGGCATTTGCAAACATCCAGGTTTAATCATTTTAGGAGAATGGACCATGCCTCATTTGATTCCATTTGTAAATAAGTATGCATTTGAGACTGGCATTAGTGAAACACAGAGCAGGATCTGGACCTCGTGTCAAGTTCACTGGAGGATATTCTTCTAGTCTGGACAAGTTGCTTTATTATGTTGTTCAGATGTATGAAGCAGGTTATTCAGGTGACTTAAATAGTAAGCTGTAATTTCTACAGAAAACAGAGATTTGTAAGTAGACAGCAATATATGCCAGTGTTTTACTGTGATTATTAAATTCTGCAGGAAATGCATCGCATAATCCATACCCTTTGTGGTTTTTTATTTCTGTGTGAACAAGGGGATGTGATGGCTGCAGACAAAGAAAGAAATCATCCAGCACTGAGTTTGGTATAATAAAACCACCCCCTTTATAAGGCAGAACCTTCTGGCTAGGGGACAAATAACCCAGATAAAGAAATAGCCCTTTCAGGAAGGTGGGGAGGTAATGAAACAACAGAAAGCAGATGAACTGAGATATTTTGCTAGCATAAGACAGCATAACTTCACTGGAGTGGAATCAAGTAGAGATATTTTTCTGAGAATCTTGCAGATTTCAGGAAAGAAAAGCCAGTGGAACTCAGAGGAGATTCCATATATTATTGGAAGCATATGACATCCAGAAAAGATAGGTTTCTTTAAGCGGAATTTAATATTAAGGAAAGTTTGTGTGGATTTCTAAGGTAAACACGCTACAGTGAATGGCAAAGTGATATTATTCACTAATACCAGATAAAAGATAAATTATATCATACCAAATGTGACAACCAAGTCCTCTCATTACAGGCAGTATTTTCACAGTCATATTTTCCTATTCCTGGGGTTTTAGTTGACAGTGAAATATATAATCATATACTTGAGTATTCAAAGAACCTGTTTATGATTTGCTGTTCCTCATTTGTGTAAAGAGAGGGTTTTCTGGGAGTTTTTCCTCTCTTATTGCAGTATTTTGCAGTAGATAAAGAGAGAGAAACATGGAAAATCTAAGATTAAGCCTCTAATTTAAACTATAGTGTGCCTAACTGCCAAAATTAGAATAGAATTTGAGATATCCAAGCAATGTTTGGTTTAGAAATAGGGTCCAGGAGCAATATCTGCATACAGATTTATGTGTGGTCCTCTCTCAGATACCAATCTGCTCAAATGTGTGCTGGAGATGGAAGAGGAGGGAGTCACAGCTGCATTGGACAGGACTGTTCCCTGCTGCCAAGGGCAGGGACAGTCACTGCCCCTGACAGGGGGCTGATGCCAGTTATCCTGACCTTGATCCATTTCATTGCCCAAACTGGGCACAAATGTTACCATTTTAAGAAGGATTTGCAGCCACTTTGTACCATGAATGCAAATTCTCAAGGCACACAGCAAAGGAGGTCAGAGCCCATGTCTGGGTAACAAAATGTTTCCTTCCAGTGGCTGTCCCTCAGGTTGTTCACTCCATTGTTTTCCCTTGCATCTCTGCCTATTAAAGACGTTATTGGGCTTAATGTGTATTTATAAATTTTAACTAACTAAGTCTAATAACAGCCTTTGAGAGGTAGAAGCTCTCCTCATCCACCATGACCATGCAGCTGCTCTATTAATAGTGAAAAATAAAGCTCCTGAGCAGCTCTGAGCAGGAAATAAACACTGTCTTGGGCAGCTGGAAGTGTAGGTAGAGAAGAGCTGGAGAGCATCCAGAAGGCTGCTGCACAGAGAGAACCACCAGGAACTCTGGTTTACATCTTATCTGAAGGCTTATTCCATTAGCCATAAAGTTCCTCCCTTCATACCATGCTTGGTCATATTGGCCCATAAAAGAAACATGAGACCTCTTGAATCACTCTCCCCATTTCCTGCAGCACCCAAGTGTGTTTTGGAGAGACTCTTTGCAGATGTAGGCAAGGCTCCACACCACTTCAATCTGAATTCTTAAAACGTCTTAAGACTTTAAAAATTACCTTGGCAAATCCAAAACCAATCAGGGACTGAAACCAGAAATTTCAAGTTTTATTGCCAACCTCCAGTACAACAGTTCAAAATATGTCTCCTAACTCTAGGTTTATCACATCAATGCCTTACTCTTTCCAGGATAATCTGCTTGACAGCACTGGGAAGGATGAAGTACCTGTGAGGCTGCATTTAGCTGGGGCAATTTAGCATTTAGCTCAGCCAATGTGAGCTCAGCATTAGCATTTTTGAGAAATGGAGCTGAGCTTTTCTGGTTCTTAACAGGACAAAGATCACCCCTGTTAGTCCAGCCAGCAGACAGCTTTTGAGAGGCTTAAATTCAGGGTGTGAACATGCAATTGTGCAGTGTTAACTCCACTTTTCTTTGGTTAGTCTCGTGACAACATCAGATGGTGGAATGCCAGGGAAAATGGCTGGAATTGCAGGAGTGTTCTTCCCCCTGTAACCTGCACACAGTCACACTGCAGTGCATGGGTGGAGGTGGTGGCACACCTACAGTGGGAAAATATCCACTCCATTCTGTCCAAAAGAGAAGGATTTAAACTTGTCTATTGCAATTATTAAAGCAAAAACTTTGCAGAAGCAAGAGAAATTGTAAGCTGCAGAACTTTCTGTATACCTGAGCATTTAGAATGCTTCCAAGACAGAAATAGGTGCCAGAAGCTGTCTGATATATTTTTGGGTGGCATTAAATTAGTTTCACTAGCAAAAAAATGATTTGGTAGAGTAAACTATATCCATCAATGAAAAAGAAGTGGTCAGATGGGAGAGTATAATATGACTGGCTTAGGCAAAAGGCCCTTTTTCCCAATTACAATTAATTTCAGTGGACTTGGGCCTACAAGCCCCTGGCCTTGGGCACTTTTCACATCATAACAGTTGTGGGGAGGGAAAATGCAGAGATGAAATGCAGCCATTCAAAACTAGCCCAAAGCTGTTCTAGCAAATAGACAGACTTTTCTCATTTTCATGAAACCATTGAATATATGAATTTCACTGGATTCACTTTCTTGTGCCAAAGAAGTCAACATAGTTCATCCTGGCATGTTCAAAATTGGAAGGATCTGATTGACAGAAGAGGGAGATGGCAGATTCAGAATATTCAAATCTTGCTGTTGCACAGTTCACTGCAATACAAAAGATACACACACAAAGAAATACTGCTGACAGTCCATCCATTGCACTGTGCCATATATACTTTACATTCCCTATAAAATATTTTTTGTGGCTTTCTGTTTTACTGCCTCATAATTATCTTTTAAACTTCATATTATATTTTCATATTTTAAGCTAGATTCCTCATGGATCATTCTTTAAAATTAGAGCCATGCAGTACTTTTTTTCTTTTAGGGAAGATATCTAACTATATTTTCTCTTCCAGAAAAGGTCCTTCTCAATAACTTTTAATTTTTTGGACTGTGTCCAAGAACAAAACTTACCTAAAATCAAGGATGTTTCTTGAGAAAATGTGGTATTAAACTTGGAACCAACCGGAAGCAAACATATGAAACCCCAATAAAGGGCCTTTGACTTAAATATGGCACTGAAGCATGGTACACAGATATCCAAATTATTCTTAAACAAACTGGGTCATTTTAAGGGAGGAGTCCTCCCCTGCCCATGGTGGTGTGATTCTTCCTACATGTGCTTTACCCTATTTCTCTACAGAATAAATGCCCTAGATTTGCCAAAATCCAGAGAATGGGCTGAGNGAGGGCCAAGCCAAAGGCAATGCCTTGCACTTATTGCAGAGATTGGTGTTGACCCCCAGCTGCTGTGGGATTTCAGTCAGGGCCCCTTGCTGTGGAA
>VZTT01002055.1:69701-92504 GCA_013400855.1 Buphagus erythrorhynchus
AGAGAGGGGCTCAATGTGCCCCTGTGGAAATGTGGGGCTGGAAAACCCCACAGCCCCTCATGTAGCTCCTGTCTGTGTAGGGACTCTTCTGCCATGCAGCTCAGCTCCATTCTGCAGCTCACAGAGGGACAGGGTGAGCCTCTGGCTCCTGTCTGTTCTCTCATCCTCCTGCCCAGTGCATCTGCTCGGGGAGTGGTTTGCTCTGGAAGTTTTTAATAGTAAATAGGTACAATGCTATGTCTTTATGTCAGAGAGGGCCAAGCCAAAGGCAATGCCTTGCACTTATTGCAGAGATTGGTGTTGACCCCNGGAAAGCCTTTGCTTCTCTTCTTTGTGCAGGACACATGGAGACTTCCCTGGGTGCTGCCCTGAGGAGGAAGCCCTGACCCACCCTTGGAGGCCAGCCCTAAAATGAGGACAGCTGGGAGATGAACAGATCTCCTCCACACTCCTGTCAATGTCTGGGAAAATTTCAGGTAGGATTCTGGCAGAGAGCTGAATGTGAATTCAGGAATACTTCATCCAAGGAGTGCAGGGAAGCTGGGAAATTCCTAGATTTCTGTTAAATCACAAGATCTGTTTGATGTGGACAAGAAATATATCTATATATTTATTTTTTTTCTACTCCAGGGGAATGAGAAACAAATTTCATCCCAATGTAGGCAGTGCAGG
Source organism: Buphagus erythrorhynchus (assembly GCA_013400855.1). NCBI lineage: Eukaryota > Metazoa > Chordata > Aves > Passeriformes > Sturnidae > Buphagus > Buphagus erythrorhynchus. The sequence goes on from VZTT01002055.1 coordinate 70,374, forward strand.
CAATCTAAGCATTAGGAGAGCACGTGCATGTTTTCCTTTGAGGCTGCCCTCAGCTGCCCATACACATTTTCCTAAAAGGGGAAGCCATGGTTGGTAAAGGTTTCAGGTATGTTATGAAATTAGAGTCTCTGTTCTTGCATTTCTTAGCTCTGAGGCATTCCCCCAGTAACTTAGATCACAGCAGTGTGGGGCTCAAAACTCAGTCCAGCAGTCAAAGCTCACCAGATGATGAATGAACCCTGGCTGGATGCTGGCTTGGGAAGGAGAGCAGGTGAGTCCTGTCTGGTCCTGAGTTCAGCCTGGGCACTTCAAACAGTGCCAGCTAATGCATCTTCTCATCTCCTGCTTTATTTGCCATTAGGCAACCCTTCCTTGAGCTTTCTTGTGTTCTGCATAGTAGTTCATTTGAACTGCCATTCTCTTTGGCAAACTGCAGGATTTTCAAATGCAGGTTAGAGCAGGTATTTCCCAAAGCAGATAGTGCACATACTTCTGGGAACCCTTTGTAGCATGTCCTCTGCTAAGGTCTAGCAGCTCTGGTTTGCCATTTCAAGCTTATGATTAAACATTTTATCTTCAGCCATCAAAAAAGCCCTCCTTATAAGACTAAATAGAACACTTCACATGAAACCTTTCCTATGAAAAGGAGGTTTCTGGATATGAGATATACAGTAATTAATGCTGCTTGATAGAATCTATAAATGTACACTGCAGCAATGCTATTTACTTTAAGTACTACTTTAAGCAGAAAAAGGCGATGAATCCCCCTTCCAGTGTCTGATTTTATGTTTAAGAGCTAATGAACTGAATTCTTCGTAAACATTGGCAAAAGATGCAAATGAACAGACAGATTCTCCAAATGCAAAGGGACACATGAGAAAGAGCTAATTTCACACAATTGACACTCTAACCTTTTTGGATCAGTGGAATTAGAGGCTGATTAATCTGCCATGATTAGCATTTATTGAAGCTTTTGACACTGCTGCATTGTTTTTCTTTTCCTTTTCTTTTGTGTCTCTGAGAGTTAACAGTTTATAATACATTTAACTACCAGTCCATCACCCTGACAGGGTCATAGCTTTCCTTTATGGACTTTTAAAATTAATAACAGACAGTTCTATTTTGACATGCCCTTGCTTCTGCTGCAGAACTCGGCTGTTTAATTGTAGAGCTGGCCTCTTGTGGCCAAATGCTCCCAATGTTTAGCAAGGGTTGAAAATATGGATGTTAGGAGAAAAACTGGCAGATGGCTGACAAGGCATTTTTACTCATAACACACCAGTAAAACTTTAACTCAGAAGATTTAGTGCTAGAGCTTTGCAGTCAGCAAGCTGCAGCCATATGCAGATTTTTTTTTTCGAACTTCTAAACTGATGGTTTTGCAAAGTGTGCATAAGCAGCCTTTATTGATTATGATGTTAAAAATTGAAAGCGTCAGTATCATTTAGCTTGAGACACTTTTAAAGAAAAAATGAACATTCGTTTTCATTATGAATTCCTGATAGGCCAGACACTAGTAAGGTCTATGATCTTTATTTTTTAGAACTAAAGCAAGGAACACTATTGCTATGCTTTTTTTTTTCCCCCCTAAAAGAAATGCTGTATATATGAATCAAGCAGCACCTAACATATATACAGTAACTGTTGGTTCTTACACATTCATAGACTCCAGATGATGTCCCGACCCATGAAAGTGACTTGTTAGCTGGATATAAAATCACAGACACCATAAGCTGGGTGATAGCTTCACAGCCCAACTTTCAGACACAAGTTAGTATTTATAACACTCTCAGTACCTATCTATCACTGCAAAAAGCGTGTTAAATAACTTTAAAGGCCTGACAAACCCACAAAACTAGGAAATGAAGATTTATGGGTGCACAGTCCATGAATTCATTCTATTGTGCCCAGGTGTTACAGCACACACTGCAATGACATACGTTTGCTTTAGTTAAACTGTGAAGTGATGCAAGTGCATTATCACAGGTATCCTGCAGTGGCCAGGCAGCACTCTCCACCATTCTTTCCATTAAATGCAGCCAAATGTTGTGCTAGGTCATGAAACATGGTATAAAGTAGCTGGTTACTCACATCCTTTCTCAGTTTTTCTGTGCCACAAGACATTAATTCATATATATCAGCTAATTATAAGCATACCTTGTACTAAAAAGCCAGAAATACGTTTTCCTAAGAAGCTCAAGGAAAAAAATCATATCACTTAGTATAAGCTCAGAAAAAACTTAACCAGATAATTTTTTAGTGAGGCAAATAAAAAGAAAAGAAAGAAAGATACATGCTTTTCATAGTCCTGTGAGACAACTATCTTTTCTAAACACAACCTTGGTACAAAAAAACCCCAAATGTGCATTTTCTAGTGCAGCTGAGCCTCAAATTTGTCCGTGTAAAACAATATTTGTAGGTAGAAGAGGAATAATTATGCATCTAAATATCTGTGCTCAAATGGATGAGCCTGCATTGGATGAGTGCATTCTTTGCAGACACACCTCTTGCACTGGCCAGGGCATCACTGCCTCCCCTGACAAAGTTTTACCTGAAATCCCTTTTAGGAAGATGCATTGAAATTGGAATTCCCTTAAACCCTCAAGCACAGTGGTGCAATTATATCATAAATCAAATTAATTAAACAGTGTTTACATCTATCAGGGCCTCCAAGAGCTCTGACAAATTCTGCTCTGTCTGCAAGTCAAAAGGGAAGCTAAATGGTAGGGACAGACAGCACAGCCACTGCTGCTCAGGGCAGTCCATTGCTGGGGGATCTGCTCTTGAAATAACGAGGCTGGAGACCACTTCTAACGACTCCCTCAGGGCAGGTCTTCACTATTTTCCAGCTTTTCCCTCCAGATGAAGGGCTGCTTGCTCCCTGTGCCCCCACCCTCTCCCAGCCAGAGAGGTCTGTGTCCTGCTACCAGGCACGGAGCATCCCAACCCACCCCTTGCTGTACTTGCTGCTCTCATTTTCCCAATTGCACTCCCAGTTCCAGTTCTACTGCTGCCCTTTGGACATCTGGCATAGCCATCCCAAACATCTGTCCACATCTGGGTTGGACAGTAATGGTCCCTGCTGATGTCCTGCAAGGAAGAGTGAGGTGAAGAGCCTGATGCAGTCCCACCTCTGCTTCTGCAAGAGAGCAGTGGGGACCTGATCTTCCCCAGAGCCCAGGGCCAGCCTGACAGGATAGTTTTGAGAAGGGTATGGTGCTCTCCTGTCTGGTTTCTGGGAGCCAGTGGATCTATTTGGGGCCCTCCTGGTCTCCAAACACCTCCAGTGCCCCAAGGAGAGGAAAGGAGCTCTATGTGCTGAGAAGGGCAGAGGTTCAACCTTGTGAGCAGGGTGGGAGAAAGTGGGGTTATGTGGGAGGAAGAGATTCATTGTGTAAAACAACCAGGAGAACCAAAGGAAAACCTTCTTTGTGAGATACTGAAACAAAATGGGGAGTGTTTTGAAAACCCTTTGGGTTGCAGCAGCAGTGCTGATAGCATCAGCAGGTCACCTGACTCTGTAATTTCATGTTACCAATTACTGCAGTCGAATTGATTACATGATCTAAATCCATGTGTATTACCTGAGCGTGTGGCCCCTGGTGTTTTGAACACTTATGCATAAAGATTGCTATAATTCTTGTTAATAGTCATTGCAGTTCATCTATCGCTCATCTATAATCTCTTGAAGATATAATAGGAATAATTACCATGAGGCACAATGGGGAAATGGAGTCTAACACCCTGACTGAGGCTGAATCACACCACAGCCTGCATTAGTCAAGCTTTGACTGAGGAATGCCTGAAAATTTTTCAGTGAGTCAAACCTGCTGAAAAGCTGGCTGAGTTCCCTTCCTTGTGAAAACTTTCCAAAGATTTGCCCTGCTTTTTGCCACGGAGTTATTTCCTCTGAGGAAGATACTGCAAGGAAAAGAGTTCATTTTGCCAAATAAATATTATCCAATACTGGGAAACTATTGGCATTTCTGAACCTAGAGAAGAAAAAAAAATTCTGTTTAATACTAGGAGTCAGGAGTTCTTGCTCCCTTAGTACCTTGCCAGTTCCAGGGTGTGCCAAAGCCACTGTTGCCAAGGGGATAATGAGGTAATGTGCCTGGGTGATAAAATTCTGGCTTTCTGGCTTGTGGCCTGAGATAGAAGATGGCACACACCTAAGTTCATATGAAAAGGCAGTGTGGGACCTTTTAGGAGGCTTTCCACATTAAAAATACTGTATCAGATGAATGAAAAAAAAAAGACCCAGGGATTAAAATGTCCTTTAACTGCTTATAAACTGAAAAGAAACTCCAGTTGTGGAACACTGGGCCATACCTAATCCAAAGTCTGCATTAACTAATGCTTGTTGGATGTTGAATTACAACAGAAAGCCTATGTTAATGCATGTGAGAGCCACATGAATATCAAACAAATTCATTACGATCAGTGCTATTACAGTGAATACCAAATGAGTTCATAATGATGGAACAATGAAACTGTTACTGATAGATTTTATTTCTGCAACAAATCCTCTGTATAAGGGTCCACTCCTGTAGTATTAATTCTAATATAAGACTTCATTTGAATATTAGCATCATCACATAAATTATACCTTTCCATATTCTGAACTATATGGTACAACCTTTTTTCCCATCAGTACATAATTTTTTTAAATCTCAATTTGTCCTTAAAGTTTGATGACTATTGTAAAGGGGTAACACTTTATTTTAAGTATCCAATCATTAGAAATTCATTTAGTATTCATTGCAATAACACTAATACAATAGAATCGAATGAATAAGGAATTCATTTAGAGTTCATATAGATGTGATACCTACTTTTCTAGAAGAGTTCCACTCTAATTCAGCATTAGTTTAGCATTATTTAATGGACACTTTATTTTAAGTGTACTAGTAAAGATGACTTAATTGCTACACGAAGACATTTAGATTTTTAATTTTTTTTAACTTGAGGCTTAAGGTAAATGCCAAATTCATCAGAATACGAAGCATTTCAGACCCATGCATCAGTTTTTGAAAATGTTTTAAAAAAAAATCTGAGCATCCTTTTTTCTGTGATTAGTATTGATATATTTGCAGAATATGGTAGCTACAGAGATTGCAATAATTCTTGGATAATACAGTGCATACTTGCTGTTTGAAGAACTGATTTCTGTATTGACACCTAAAGCACAAATTTTTTTTCATTATCATGAAGAACTCCTAATGTACAAATTGCAACTGTAGGAACAAAGGCAAGTCAAGCCTCCCTCCAGATTCTGATCTTCAAAGTAAGAAAAGAGCTGCATCAGTGTTCAGCTCTGCCATACAATGTAAGTAAATTGAAGAAATGCCCCTACTCAGCAAGGGCAAACCTTGGAGATAACCTCTCCGTCCTCTTTAAATTCCTGCCCTCCAGCCATTAGTGATGGGTACCACCAAACTGCAGCCACATCGCTGAATCTGACAAAGTTACTCTCAACCCAGAGGGATTATGATGATTTGCCTATAATTTCTGGACTTCAGCAAACACACAAATGCATTTATGAAGTACCGACTATCCTTTCAGCTAACTCTTCATTAAAATGTATTTAGATGTCCTTCAAAAGAAAAAAAAAATCATCTTATAGTGAAACTCAAACTGGCTGATTCCCAGGCTTACAGTTACTTTCCTATCAAGAATTAATGCAATATCATGCACACACCATTACTGAAAAATTCTACGCTGTTTTTTGCCAAGTGTTCCTATATAACAGTTTTATCACAAGTCTGACAGCCGCCATAAAAATTCCAGGCATTCTATATCAACAGCCCTCTTTGTACTAAGTTATTAAACATTAAATTTTTATTCGTCATTTGTATTCTGTTATGCAAAATAAGCTCCTTGATAAGATGTGTCTTCTTAATTGGGCCCTTGATGCTTCTTGGATCGGAGTTGTCAGATTAGCTGGAAGAAGAGGCTCTGCATTGAGCCAGCTCGCTACCAGGAGACCAATAGCTTTGTAACAACGATATTAAGTTAGAGGGGCCAAATGGAGGGCAGCACTAGGCTCAGGTGAGACTCTACATCTGTGCATGTCTTATGCTCAGGCACTTTTCTCATAGCATCAGCAGGGCTGATGGAAATAGATTTGTTTGTTGTTTACAGCATGCAGCTGTGGATGCTGCTGCATGGGAGTTGTATAAGATTGAAGCAAATTTGTACTGAGACTAAAATATTGAGCTTTTCTCCAGTCAGCAGTCTCTGGAATCTTATTGTTGAAAACTTTATCTAGTTGTAACCCTCCCCAGGGTGATTTTGGTTTGCAGCTGCCCTGCTCTCTCTCGCTGCCTGTCCCACACTGCCTTTGCATCAGCCAGCACAGGAGTGGGCTCCTGGTACAGGAGGGAGTGACTGGGCCAGGCAGAATTAATGACAACTGGGTCAAGCATTTCGTACTCTGGGTTTTCCAAAAAGCTTTTGGATTCCCACAAATCCCTTCGACAGCTGTCATTAGGAGACATCATTATTTTCTTCCCCTTTAGCTACTACCTGAAGAAAGGGCTCAACATTTAGTGTGGTGCTCAGTGGCAAAGTATAAGAAATTTATAAGCACGTGGTGAAAAAAGAGAGTGTCCTCATCAAAATGTAGGATTTATTATTTTCATAAGGTAGACAGTTTCTGACAGAAGTATAGTGTGTTTCAAGAGTGGTGTTAGAAATTTAATTGATTAAGGCTTCTGATATTTGTTTGACTGAATTCTCCTGTAATTCTGAAAAAAATTATTCCCTCATTTCATCAGTTACTGCCTGCATTTCAGGCAGGCATGGAGACCTCACCAACATCTGAGCTTTGAGCAGAAGGTGCAGAGCTGCTGCCTCATTAGAGCAGCTGGGCCAGGAGAGTGTGAAGGGAGTCATGTTTCCAGTTTGCAGGTGGGAAACAGGGGGTCAGTGGTACGACCCACGTCACACTCAGAGGCTGCAGTGGAGTGACACAGGGAACTGAAACTTCTCCCATTTCAACCATCAGACCTTTCCCTTGTCAGAATTAGAGATGGTTTATTCAGTATGTACCAAAAGACTATGCTTCAGGATGTTGCCTGACCTGCCAGAGCACATTGCTTTGTTTTCCTAAATATTGTAGATGCTTCTGTAATTTTAATCTTGGACACTGTGATTTTTATTTTTTTCCAGATTTTTGGCACAAAAAACCCTTAGAAATATTGGCATGCAATGTTATGGGGATTTAACAACCTATTGATCTGAGATTCTTTTGGATTATTATCTAGGAAAGGTTTAGAGTTTTTAATATGGACTTTTTGTAAGAAGTCTTTTAAATGAGTACAAACCCTTATCCAATGTACTAGTGTACATTTTCATTTCAGTACACCTGCTGCAGTTTAGCTTACATGTAATGCAGAAGAACAAGACAGCAGTTTCAGCTCTTTTACTAACTTCTCTTTAGCCACAGAGATTTTTTTTTTAAGCATTTCACATTGGCAGGGCATTTGACTGAAGTTTTGATACCCACCTGGATAAACAATTTCTTTAGAAGAAAGGCGTAGCACTGAGTGCTGTATTGACCCTACACAGAGCTGTCTAGTTTTGAAAGAAGGCCTTCTGCAAATCTCTGTGTGTTTGCTCACATGTGTCCCCTGCATGACTGCAAGGCTGTTGTGGATCACTGGGTATTGCAGCAGCAGGGCTGAGAATATTAGTTTGCACCTAACACGTTCTGTGTTTTTAGCTGGGACAAGGGTCAAACAGCAGAAGTGTGGTAGGGTAAAAAGGCAGCTGTAGAAAAATCCAAAGACATTACAAAGATGCACTGAGACATCCTTTCTGTTATGTATGCAAACACCTGCTTGCTTGCTTGCTTTCAGGCTAAGGACAGCTGTTCCTCCTAAGAAAACTCAGTGCCTGCTTCCTATCCTAAGGCCATGTATGCCAGACCTGTGCTCAGAGACCTGTGTTCAAAAGTCCTTCCAAGGCAATAAAAACAGAGTGGCAATGAGGAGGATGTAGTTAGTAAAGGCACGTGTTCCAGCATCAGCATCTCACACAAGCCAGGGGTGAGGGAGCAGTCGGTGTTGGCAGTGCCCTCTCCACCTCTGCAGACAGCTGCAAAGAGTGGGAGGACAGGAGCACAGAAGGTGTGCATTTCCAGCATGGATGGCTCTGTTGGGCATTCACAGCATTTTCCCTGAGGCAGGCTGCAGCAGCTTGCACACTCAGTGCCCCGTGCTCTGCTCGGCACAGCTGGAGCAACCCTGTTCATGCTGGCAGCACTGTATTTCCTAGATGTGACCTCCACACCTTCTAGGAACAGCATGTTGAAGGAGTTTCCGTGCCTGATTTCCAGATTTCAAGTGTTGTTCTGCACCTTGGTGTCTTCAGGAACTGCAGACACATCCTGCAGTTCATGGGCATGTCACTGGTGCCTGGTTAGTCTGTCTGCCTGCCCTCCCCTTCCAGCTCCTCCTCGGGCTGAAGGACATGTGCCTGGGGGCAGGCAGCTGACTAGGTGATGTGCAGGACAGCATTGCTGTGGCAAAGTCACATGCCAAAGGCCACACTCCAGGAGGATGGTGGCAGAGCTAGCCCTGAGCCATTGGTGCAGGACCATCTCAGCTGTCTGAGACTGCACATTATCTGCCTTCCCTTGGAGAGAGTTGTTTTAGCTGCCATTTAGCTTAGAAACATAAGACTCCTTCCTTGACTCAGGAAAGTCTTTCTCACAGCACTTGAGACAGCCTTTGAGCCTTGTTTATAGAAAATTACAAAGATTTCTAAAGGAAGAAGGGGAGAGAGTCTTTAAATTCTGAGGGGAGCCTACTCTTATCTGCAGAATTCAAACCCACTATTTAGCTGACTAGCTAAATAGATACCTTACATTTATAATAATTCTTTCAAGATGTACCAGCTAACCCATGTGATTTCAGCAGCCATGGCTCCAGCATCTGGCTGTGTTTTGACATTTCGAAGATGTAGAGGTATTGTGTGGAATTGCAATGTTTTTGCTCAAACGTCAGTGATAATATTCCTGGCATGCTCAAGCAGTGGATATTCCTGTGCCTAGGTACACCTCATTATCTGCAGATGCCATAATGAGAATATGAACGCTGTCAATCACTTTGAGACACTTGTGAAAGCAATAATATAGGAAATCTGTCCTTGATTTTCTCTTACTGCTCTGTGTTGGTAGGCAGGGAAAATAATTTGTATTTGAGGAACTTGGACTTTGTTTGGCCTGTTCTTAACAAACTTGGATCTCTCTCAAGCCATGCTCCTTGAATACATCCAATTCATCTTTCCTTGAGAGGGACCCACAAGGAACTCTCCTGTTTCAGGCAACTTCTACCTTTAAGACAGATTGTGGGTGACTTTTAATGATTCATCAAATGTGCCCATCAATGCTAGGTAATTCTTAATTATAGAATTAAAGTTTATGGACTCTCCCTCTCTCTTTACTTCAGGACTGCATAGGCAGCTCAGCTTCAAAGCAGAAAAATCATAACTTTCCAACCAAAAAGTAGTTGAAAATCTTGAGAACAGGCTATCCCTGGAAACCACCTTTTCATCCAGAAGGGCTTTTCCCAAGCTACATGTGTGAAGGTTTTTAATAAGTGTTATGAAATCCCTACAGATGTAGATACAAAACATCTGCAATAGTTGACAGCTTCACAGATTTATTGAAGTTATTTGTGAAAGGCATATTCTGTAAGCAAACATCTTGCAGTTCCTAATTATCAAAAAGGGGAAATAGCTTGACTAGTCTCTCCTTATTTTTTTGCTCATTTCAGTTTGACATCCATGGAATATTGGGTAGATAATATTAATCTTCCTTGACTCTGATGTCTAAAAGTTAGACAATTAAGTCTGAGCTAGTTACCCTTTAAAGTCAGTGGAGTGAAACAGGGCAGTTTGTACTAAGACAGAGTCTTAGCATTGGTCAAATGAATTGGCTTTATATTCTGCACTGATGATAAAAAAAAGATGTAGCTTAACCACTATTGCAGGCTGCATACCTGACTTTACATTCTTAATGCTGGCCCGTCACTGGCCAAAATATTGCACCATGCCTTCATATTTCCCACACCTGGCAGTGTGCCTCCAGAAGCTGAGGTGGCTGTCTGGTGGCACTGGCCAGGGGACTTCTCTCACCCTGTCATTATGCAGGACAGCCCAGCAAAACCTCCTTTGGCCTCAGTAGTACCCACCTGCCCTGGTAATGTACTGTGTGCTGGGGGTGCAATGATAACTGGCTTAGGCTAGATAAAAATCTGAATTAGGCCTAGGGAAGATCTCTGTTTCCCTGAGGAAAGATCACTGAAAGTCACTGAATGGGGTCCCAGCCTTTGGATCTCTGCTCTCACAGGATGAGGTGAGGGCTGCAGGGTTTTATGGAGTGTGTGCTTCTGCACAACCATTTCCAGAGGTTGCTCATGTGTTCCTCTCCTATCTTTTAATTAGTGAATTAATGAATTCAGTGCTGATTTTGCATTGCCCTTTTGAGTGTTGGAAGGTGTAATAAAGTAATCATGAATGTGTTGGTGGAAGGCTTAAAGCAGCTTAGGACTCAGAGGTGCTGAGGACGGTGCCCGCAGGCAGGAGGTGACACGGCAGGGTAGCAGAGCAGAGGTGTCAGGTCCACTGCTGAAGGAGTACCTGGGCAGCTGCTGGTGCTAGCAGGGCTACCACTGCACCCCCTAGACTGACCCCACTTGAACAATTCTCTTAAGCTTTTTTCTGAAAATTAGTTGGACTTTCATTCTGGAGCTATTTGAACTCCTTTGTATTTTACATCACTCTTGCTGCAAGACCTTTGAGCACAGCTCCTCCCATTCTATCCTTGCATTTAGCATAAACATAATTTAGCATAAAGGTGAACTTGGTTTTGTCATTTCATTGGGGCTCTACACTGAAATTCAAACACCGTGTGTGTTTTCACTGAATTCATTTTACCTGTATAATCTCACATTAGAGAGGTATTGCCTTCCAGAGGGTCACTGCAGACTTGCACTGAGGCCGTTTTGTCATTGCAGGCTTGTGTGATAATAGGATTACCATAGGCATGTTTTGAAATTGTTCTGAGATTGCTGTGAGGATGTCAAGTCTCTATGCAACGGTTTGCCTCACTAAGAGTAGCACAAACCAAGGTAGAAATCTTGAGGAATGTAAATGTGTTACAAAAAGAAACACACTTGACACATCTTGCTCAGGAAAGGCAGCCATTTGTGTTTCTAGAAGTTTTGCAAGAGGCGTGAAGGTAAATCAGGAATGCCTGAAAGAAATTAAATATTTATCACAGGTCAGATTTACATATAGAGATCAAAGTACATACACAAAAATGCAAATGGAGTAACTATCAGTGTCTATAGAAACAAATGCTGATATCAATAACTAATTAAACAGCTGCATGTGGCACTGTGGTTTATCAGACCAATAGTGGGGTCTGTCTGCTGGGGATGACCAGTCAGAATCACAGAATCCTTTGGGCTAGAGAAGACCTCCAAGATCAATGAGTCAAACTTTTGACCATCCTCATCCACCCAGCCCAGAGCACTGAGTACCACTCCAGTGGTTCCATGAACACCTCCAGGGATGGGGACTGCACCACCTCCCTGGGCAGCCCCTTCCAAAGTTTAACCACCCTTTCCATGAAGAAATTCCTCCTCGTGTCCAGCCTGAGTCTATGTCCTCTTGTCTTGTCACTATTTTAAAAATTGTGTCAGCTTTTCCTATTCTTAATAAAAATGTCCCATACCAGAGTTATCACTACAATAGTGACTATCCTGGTATATATACCAGGATATACTATGATTTCTTGTTTGAAATGCTGGTAACTATTATATGCAGAAGTTCTGATCAAATAGAAAGTGAATAAGCCCATAAAATTAATGTCATGGAAATAAAGAATTATTACAGCGTACTCAAATTTTAAACAAGTAGTGGGAAGTATTTAATTTCTGCTTATCATTTTTGATGCTGTTCTTAAGGCCTATTTAATTAAAGAAGAGCTTGTGGCTCCTTTTGGGAAAATAAAATAACTCCACCCAGAGAGGTGTATTGTATTCTATTCTATTCTAGTTCTGTCAGCTCCTTGCTTTTTTTCCTTTTGATTATAAGGCATATTTGCAATGTGATATAGTGTAGCAGTATTATTTAAAATATGGCTATTAAGCTTGCCTACCATTCTGAAAGCTAGGCAAAGCTCAGATCATCCTGCATGTGTCCCCATCCAAACCTTAGCAGTGACAGATTAGCTTAGCAAAGGGCCTTGCCTGGCCGTCCCAGCTGGCTTCTGTACTCATTTCAAAAATATGTTTTCATCAAAAGCTCTTCAGCTGACAGCTGAGTTGGGGGGCAAATAAAACAGTAGAATTCCTGGCAATTTAATTTTTCAATGAAAGCTTTGAAAAAAAAAAAAAAAAGTTCATTGTTAAATCCTGCTCATCTTCAGCATTATTTTCTGAGTAACTCTTAAGGGTACCTCTATCTTTTACTACTAATTCCAACTCAAAACCCACCAATATTTCAGAGAGCTCAAAGGAATTTCAGTTGGCCCCGAGGAGACTCCAGTCTGCACATGGTGGGTTAAAGTGGGTCACCACAGCATGAGAGACATCTGGGCTGTCCCTGCACATGGATGGCGAGTGGGTGGCTGGAACTGTGGGACAAGAGCTCAGAGCTGCAGGTGCTTTAAAACCAATGACGACAAGGGCTGCAGTCAGTGAATCATGGAATCATTTAGATTGCTGGGACCTCTGGATATCACCTGCTCCAACCCCTTGCACAAATCTGTGTTAAACTTGTAAAATACCTTCATTTTATGAATTATCTGATCTAATTTCAAAATTATCTCACATATCATTCAAGGGTATAAATGCACCCTTGGAAACGCAGTCTAATACTCATTTTGGAGAGGGGTAAGTTGAGGTAACCCACTGCAGAGCTGCAGAGACAGATCCACAGATTTCCCCCATCTTGCAGCTGTGTGCTTTCCTGCTAGGCATGCTGCCTGTCTGCAGGACAATTGGCCATTATTTACATGGAGGCACAAGATCCTTGTAATAAAATGCCCATCCAAGCATCAAAGCAGTCATCAGTGTGGTCTCATTTCTTCTCTTGGTATCATTCAGATTTATACATGTGTTTCCCATGGGCAGAATTTGACCCTCACTGCAGAAATTAGAAGAGGTTAGTTATTAAAGCAACGTGGTTTGAAATTGTCTTGGTAGTTGCTAAGCACATCTGTGATTATGTCAATTTAGGTTTGCCTAAAAATATAAAGCTTTCAGTGAAATTTTAGAAGCAAGGAAAAATAATGCTTTTATGTGTTAATGACATATTCTGGACAACCAAAATGATAATAAAAAAACCCTGCATGGGGTTATGTTGTGGGCTCCCTTTTATTTTACAGCTCTGCATATACTGGATCGAGGTCTACAGTTGCTGACCACTGCTTTGATTATCTCACTGTAGCACATAATGCTTTGTACCCAGAGAATGTATTCCAGCAAGCTCCTAAATTGTATTTGGACAAAGAATAATTGAACACTGGACAGAATAACAAATGCTATGGTCAAGTTTGCTTCATGGGTTTATCGTGTTGTATTAACATGATAGAAATATGAATACTTAAATCTTATCTCAGGTATAGTTTATAACTGCATTAATCATTTACCGTATTATATATTTTTCATGTCACTAAGATTGTGAGGAAAAGATTCAATTTTCCCAGTGCAGTCAGTTGAATGTGGTTTAGATAAGTTAAAGGCATTGCATTAAACTGTTTCAACATGGCTTTCTCTTATAGATCCTATAAAAGGATGGGGAACATATATCAAACAGTAATAACTTATATTTTACTTTTTTTCTTAAAGCCATATAGCAGTGCATTTTCCATTTTCATTAAAATCAGATAAATGAAGTTACTAAGTTTGCCACTTACAGGTAAATGCATCCAAATTGATACAGGAATTTTTACCTACTATATTCACTTCAAATTGTTAAGAGGAAATGCTCTCCTATCAATTAAAGTAGCAGTTTGATAGACACTGAAATTATCCAGAGATATCATAAAGAGCAACAACAAATACCCCAATATACCCAACAGTGTTTCACTTTCCTTATATTTACTGGTGATGGGGAGTATTTGGATATCTTCCAAATAAGAGAGTGGCTCACCAGCACACATGTCTGAGATTTCAGCACACCACAAAGCACAGCCATTGTACTCCACATAAAATAGGAATATGCACCAGCATATGCATCATGCACTGCTAGCTGCCTTTCTGGATCATTATGTGAACGTTGCACATTTACTGTCCATGAATTATATGCAGATTCTAACGTGCAGGAGAGATACTGATTCACTTCCTCAAAATCCAGAGATGGCCAAAGGAGAAGGAGTGGTGGAGAGGGGAGGGATGCTGGGGAGGCCATGTCATGGCCATGACACTGAAATACTGGGACTGGAGATAAATTCATGGCATTTTAGCAAACTTTCACAATTGCTCATGGCTGTGTTTTGGAAAGTCCTGTCTAACACACACACACAAAAAAAAAAAAAAAGAAAAAGGAAAATTACATTGCTCTAGCTGTCATGCTTTGCCATCATTCATTATTATTTCTTTTCAAAAGTTTTGTGCCTAGGAAATCAGTTGAAATAGAAGGATCTTTATGCTGTGAAAGTTCTTTTGCACCAAAACTCCCTGCAATCATTTGTATCTATCTGATGCACTTCAGCATCAGGCTCAGTTTGCTTTATGGCTGTAAAAATAAATAGGATATTTTAAATATATTGTACAATAATAACAACTTTGTTTCTGGTCAGATTTTTCCCACTTAAGATCAGCTGACAAAGTCTTGAAGAAGCTGTCCAATATGGAAGGTTTCCTGCTATGGAGGATTTATTTGCCTGGTCGGTAAGTGGTGAGTGAAGTGTTTGCCAGCTCTCAATTAGTATTTTTCTATGTCATTACTGGATTTTTAGAGGGTTTTCCTTAAACTGCTTTGAATTACAGTGTCACAGAATGCTAAATCAATTTCATATGTGTCCTTGTAGCTACTCCATAAGGATACCTGCCATGATTTTTTAATGGTGCTTTTAGACTTCTTGTTTACTTCCATGAAGTGAAGGTCATAACACAGCACAACTTATTTCTTAAAGTTTAGGCAAAAATCAAAACAGCAGGCCATAGAATAGAAAGGTGAGATTTAAAGACACAAATCACTTCACAGTCACAAAAATTGCCAAAAAATAGCAGCTTGCAGCTGTGCACAGCAGGGACAAAAAACATTAAACACATGTTAAATAACAAATAGGAGACTTAAATATAGCTAAAAGTGGACCTTATTCCGCATAAATCATGTAAACTGCATCTTAATGGTTCTAAGGAATGCAATGGATCATGTGAAATGTGCTAAATTTATATTGTTAAAAAATCAATAGTGAACCCCCTCCCCTTTAAAAAAGGGAACTATTGAGTCCATGAGTAAATATTTTGTCTTTCATTTTCCTTCTCTATGTACAGCTGGATTTGTGAAATTTCATTTCAGTTAAGGGAAAAGCAAGACTTGCATTCAAAGCAGTTTGGGTTTTGGGTATGAAACTATTTAACATTCGCTTTATAGAGGCTGGACTTTTAATGAAATTGTCCTTTTTCCCTTCCTTCTGTTACAAATGCAAAGAACGTGGGTTATGCCATTTTTTTATACGGTCCTGGTGAAGTGTTAGAATTGGTCCCTCCAGCACCCTGCATTCATTTGTGGTGTCTGGGGAAGGGCAGCATTGCTCACTGGGCACGGCCAGCCTCATCCCATCCTTCCTCCCGCCAGGAACGAGCCAGGGGGAGAGCAGGGCAAAGAAAGGATCTCTTCTTTTTATGAGAGGCATGAAAAATAAATCACCACTTGGAGTATTCAAATCAATCCTGCTGGCAACTATCTTTCCCTTGAAATGTTTGTTACCTTCTATTTCTGCCTGCTGAATATTTCCAAGCCTTTCTGCTTGCCTTCCTCACCGAGGGTCATGTTTTAGTTTCCCCGTGTACATCTTCCTTGAGATTAACGTACCTTAATGACATCATTGTGTGCGATGATGGGAAGGTCCCCAAGTTTGCTTTTCTTCCCATCTCAGTTGCACTTCTGAACAAATCAGCTCTCGGGCTTTGATGTTTTTTCCTTTAGGGCTATCTTTCTTATAGGCAATATAGCTTACCTATACATTTAGTAACTCTGCAGTCTCTCATTAGCTGCATTTTTGTCATCAATAATAAGTTCCCAAGGAGCCTTAATGCAAGGGGTAGCGGATACAGTGTGGAATGGAGCCATTGTTTGATAATGCAATATCTCTCATAACAATGTAAATAAGAGGCTGAATACATTTCAGGGTTCCTTTGTGTTCCACATTATTAGATGGTGCTCATTTTCCAATCTGAATATTCATAATATGCTCCTAGAGTGCAGCATCGAAGTAAGCGGCTTTGAGGAAAAAAATTTTTTTTTTTAAGTGGAAGAGAAAAAAAAAGAAATGAGGAGTGTTCTAATGAGGAACAGTTGAGTACTATGATTTAACATACTTCTGAGGTTTCTATCAGCCTGGAGCTGTTCTTTCTTGGCTTGTACACTGTGCATTTACATGGAGCTCTGTTTGGATGAGTGCCTTCCAAAGTACTAAATGCTCTAATGTACTGAAAAGCGATAAATATGGAAAATGCACACATGCATACACACAGATACATAGTGCAGATGTACATATACACACACACCTCCTTGCAGACACACTCACCTGCCCCCATGCAGATATTTACATCCCCTCCATGGACAGACGGGTGACATTTTACAAGCAAAAATAATAAAACTGTGCATAGTTTATTTATTTATTACCTGGCATTGCATAACACTGAAGTACTATTTAATGCTACGTGCTGCCACCCCTTCAGAATGAAGAAAGGGGAACAAAGATTAAGAGAAAAAAAAAAGGAATAAGACACATGTGAACGTTGTCACTTCCTCCTTGACCTGTCTGAACCCACTAAACTGCAAAGCAAAGGAGGGTTTAGGTTTAAGCAGCACAGGCTGTGTTGCTGGCTATCAGGCACTGTAAATGCAGACAATAAGCTCTGGAAATGTGTCATGTTTACCAAAGGGCTCTCTGCAGTGACCTCATGAGCTAACGACAGTGTTGGGAGCAGAAATGGTAATTGTGATTTTTATAGCACAGCCTTTGCTAATTCCTCTCAGTTCATTCCAAAATAAACTTAGACCACAAAAAAAAGAAAAAAAAAAAAAAGGAGAAATAAAATTGTGAAAACAAAGCTGAATAGGTTAATGAAATGACAATAGAAAAGTGTCCTTAATGGGGATACAATTGCTGCCTGAAATATTTATTACTTACATTTATTTAGATCCTTCATGAAAAAATGTGTCTGTTTTTCCTATACTTTGATTTTTGCTCTGAAGTTTCGAGGAGTTTTTGTGCTTTTTCATCCAATATTCCTCCTCTAACTCTCCCAACGTGATTCATTTCTTTAAGATCTTGTTTTATTTTTAAGTCATCAATTACTCAAACTTTGTTGGCCTATCTATTCTCTGCCATCTGGACCCCATACCTTATTTTAAAGCATGTTCAAATAATGACAACCTTCTTTTCTCAATTAATTTATGGGCTGTGGGGACCATTTTTCATTTGTTATCATGCACTTCCATTTGATCTCTCATATCTTTCTTCTGCATCTGCAACCATAGTGTATAAATCTTCCTCTCAAGCATTGTCATGGTGCCCAAGATATATAGGTGTAACTCCCTATTAGTTCCACAAAACTGACCTTAATTTCTAAAAATGGTATCAGATGCGAATAAAGTTTGGTAAGATGATTTGTTTTGATTTACTTTGTACCACTTATCTTGGAGTTTTCTTCCTACTTTTCTTTTATCTAATTTAGACAGTATAGTCTTGCAAGCACAGTTGCATGTTTATCCATTACCTCCCTGCCAATGCTGCTCCTTAGAGAGATGGTGCTGTAAGATTTTGGATGCTAAGAATAATAAAATGGCATTTTTCACTAACCTGCAGTAAGTACGCAATTTCTTTTTGCATTTAAAAATGGTAATTTAGTTTCCAATAAAATACCAGGATTTTGTAGGGCTGATTGAGGTGACATTAGTCTGTTAAAATGAACAGAAATAGACAAATCCAAATAGCTTTCATTTTATTCTGCTGTGTTGACAAATGGTAAGACTTAAAAATCCAATTCTCCCACCGAGCACTTACAAGAAGCTGGTTTGGACTGCTGAAGGGCTGTGGCTCAGGAAACAAAAACCTCTTTTTTTTGTTATTGTTATGAGGGGGTGGGGGGGCAAGAGAGAGAGTGGAGAAAGTGTGTGTGTGCATGTGCATGCGTGTGTTTTGTTTTACATAAACAGACTTCAGCCCAAACTAGGGATTGCTAATTAAGCAAAAACCATGACCAGATGTTTATTAACACCTCTCAGGTTCATGGGATTTGGATGGTGTGCAGTTTTCATGGACTAATTTGAGAAGGGAACCACCTTTATTGGAATAATGGCCAATTATAATTGCCTACTTTGCCTATTTTTCTTTTATCTCGTGTACAGTGGAAAAAAATAAGCCTAACCTATCATCCTCGTGCCATTGATATTAATTCTGCACATTATTGGGTACATATTATTAATAATAAATACATAATAATGTACAGATGAAAAATTCCTCAGCCATTTACTTTACAGCAACTTTTTTTTGTGTGTGTACTGTTATTAGTTTATCACATGCCAGCGTTGTTAACCTATTTATATGGAGCCTGCCATGAGGTTTGCCTCTGCCAAAGCAACGATGCGTCACTTTGATGCCAAAAAGCACTGAAACAGGAAGAGTTGCTGTTGGGTCCCAGCATGGTGACTTCATCACAGGCCTCAGCTTCAAACTGTGGAGTAATAAAACTGAATAGCACAATATAAAACTCCATGTTTCATAAGACAAATATTGCTTTACGCATTCATGTCCCTTGTACTATGTTAACTGTAGGAAGAAATGGAATACAGTTTTAGTGACCCCCTGGGACCTATAAAGGCTATTTCTGAGTCTGAATCTTGCTGTTTAATTTAATCATTTATTATATTAATATTCAAATGGGCTGCATCTTATTAGCTACTGCAAAGATGTTAGTATGTCTGAAATAAATACCTAATTATGCTTTTGAAGAGAGAGGTTCTAAAGACTTTTGTACATTTGTGCTAATAGAACAGTTCATTTGCAGATTTTTTCTGCAGAAATCAGCAGTCTGAGCGTTTGTTTTTTCCCCTTCTTACTTTGAATAAAATAAGAACACAGATCAAATATACCATTGTGATGGCTAAATAGCACATACGAGTTTTCCCCTTTGTACTGCAAGACTTCATTCTCCAAGCGAGTGAGTTATACAGTAGCAAACTGACCAGTGCCCTCAGCCTCTAGCTCAATAACACATTAATAAAAATAACTGCTTTAACCAAATGACCATGAAATTAAGTATGTTCTTATTCAAATTAAACAAATGGATATGCTTTTGAAAAACATTTTTGAGCCTGACATGGTCATGTTTAAAATACATTGATATTTTATTGTTTTAAAAGCCCATTATTATTTTTTTCCCTTGAGTACAAACCAGGAAAGACGAAGGCTTTGAATTTCATGTCTTCGAACAATGGACAGCAGCTTCTTTCAGAAACATATATTGTGATTCTGCATCAAAGGGGTGGCAGGATGCAGAGATGTGGAGAAAAAACATCCCTGGATTTCTATGCCAGCCCATCTTCAGAATCTCCAGGAGAAACCTTTTACTAAGTCTGCAGAAGGATGACTTGAACTGCAAATACTATGTACGTGAGTGGTACTAACGTGTTTTAAACTCAACATGTACAGTGCATTTAGACCACTGCAGAAAATTAGTAACAAATGCAAAACTTACAATCCACAAAACAAGGAATGACAATTGGCTATCTTTCGAAGGATCACCACAACCAAACTTGGATCTTCATTTTTTTTTCAAGTTTCTAAGTTCAAGGTTCCTACTGTTACAAAATTATTTCTTTCAGAACTGTTTTCTGAATAAATAATGATGTTAATAAAAGGTTGAAGGACAGAGACTGCTGGAAGCTGAAGTCCTCATTTCATCCTCCAACAGCCAAGGCAGAGATCTGCAGGATGAGGTCCTCTGGGCTGACCTGCAAACAGGCTTTCCTCTCTCAGCTGTGGTGGCTGTGGGAGCCTGGCCAGAGCTTCACCTGCAGGTGGGGACAGCAGTGGTCACAATTCCTACTGCAGGGCACATTAGCAGCCTTCTTGGACCCAGTGGGGACAGGTGAGTCAGCTCCTGTGTTTGTTCAGTTTTGTCTGCTGCTGATGGGAGTGTTGCCTGCGAGGGCTGAGGCTGGACCCCTCTGCTCTGCATCCCCTGATTCTCCCAGAGCTGCTGGGGCTGCCCCTCATCCCCTTCACCCCCATGAGCTCCTCCTCACTCTATCCAAGTCACCCTTAAAAACGTGTGTGTTTTGCAGTGGAGAGCTGGGGTCAGTGACACCCCATGGCAGAGGAGTTTGATGACAATTATTTGGTTACCTGAGCCCATTGGCAGCAGCGTGGGGAGGATCGATGGACAGCAGGGCATGCAATGCATAACAGTTTATAACCACTATTACCTTAGTGACCAACTGAAATTATTAACAATGGTCATCTGAACTACCCTGTTTATAAAACAATAGCCTTGGTAGTGTTCTAATTAATCACAGTAATGCTTCTCTCAATGAGTAGCTGATGCATTTCTCTGTTGAAAAATACTTTTAAAATATACGTTGTTATCCACTTTTCCCTTCCTTTTTTTTCCCCCGCAGAGTATGTAAAGATTAGATTTTCCACGTTGATTTAACACGTGGAAGTAAAGCTAGGGCATCAATAGTTAACCTTATATTACCCTCTGCTGAACAGACACAGTATCAATGTAGGGGTTTAAGTGCCACACCACTGAAAACACATATTCCTGCAGTTTTAGACTCGGCGTAAGAATGCTGTGTATGTTTTCCTCATTATTTGGATGTGCTGTTTGAATGTTGTGATCAGTGATTCAGAGCACATGATTCATCAGGAAGACATTTGCTAGGCAGACATGTGAGGAGCTGTCTGCCTCTTCAATCTCACTGACAGGGCAAAAATGCTGATTTATAGTAAATCATTAAAATCTGCTTATTATTGCACTGCTTGTTCCTCTTCTCCACTTCAAGCCAGCATCTTGATCTGCATCATGTCTCTTACAATTTTATACTACAGCAAGCAGTTATTTAAACAAGAGAGAAATGATCCTTAGTCTTTATTAGTGCATATGAAAGGATATTTTGTTTAAAGAAGACTAATTAAGAAAGCAGCCTCTATTTTCTTGCTCAGTTTAGGGAAAAATAAAGATTTAATGCATGTAAGTGCAAAGAATTATTGCAATAAACATTATTTTAAAATTATTATTGAATAGCTTGGGTTTAAAAAAAAACATAAAGCAGCAGTTCAAACACCACCAAAAATATTTGGAAGAAAGGAGATGTTGGGTGATTATTCAGCTCGTGAGACATCTCAGGGAAGACAGAGCTAAATGTTATGTGATTATTGATAGAAAGAGGAAAAAAACCTCAAAACTAGAACCAGGTTCCAGTTGGGTACAATGACAATGGGAACATTCAAATAATTTTCAAGAAGGGGGGGAACTTTTGTTTACTTTGAAAGAGATGGTTTTGTGAAATGATACAATATGTAAATATGTTGTCTGATAGAAAAACAAAGAAACAATACAAAAAAGTCTATATTGTGTATGTGTTACTTACAGTAAAAATTTTAATTTGATGCCTGGGGACAGAAATTCTTGCCACTGAATTACAAAGAAGTGAATAAACTGACTCAAAATTAATCCATACAGATCTGTCCCCTTAATAATACTAATTCCAGAGAACAAAGCAGTGCATAATGCATTTTAAATTAACTTGGAAAATGCATAATTTATATTTGTTTTATTTCTTAATATTTGAACACAGGTACATTTTAGAATGCTAAGAACAGGAAAGAAGAGGGCAGATTTTGTCCATATATGCTCAATTTGAAAAAAAAAA
>VZTT01002065.1:3252-17130 GCA_013400855.1 Buphagus erythrorhynchus
ATATTTTTATTCATTTGGTTTTGGTTTGCTGTCTGTTTTCCTTGTTTATACAACAAAAGAGCATTACTGCTTCTCTTATCCAGTGCTAACTTTATTCTTTATAAAGTATAAAGTATTGATAAAGTATGTAAAATATATAAAGTATGAATTTTAAAGAAAAAAAATATTCATTAGAATTGTTTTTTTTCAAAGACAGAATATCAGTCTTTTTTCTTCATCTCTCTCATAATCACGCCTAGAGATAATAAGCTAATTTTGTAAGAGGAGCCCAAACTATTCACACCCAAAGGAGGTTGAATTTCATGCCCATTTACAAAAACATATATGTACACACTTCTGGCATTTATTGATGGTATAAGGTAAATTTCCCTTGCTGAACATCCACCTGTCTCCTACATTTTCTTCAGCTTTTTTTTTTCTTTTTTTTTTTAATAAATTATGATGTACTTTCTCAACTAAGAATATCAGAAAAATGTAATAATTATCCTATTTACATTAAATGACAGATGTTCCAAATGCTCAGGACTCTACTACAGGGGTTGGAGATAGGAAAATGCATCAGTTGCAATGCAACTGCAGTTAGGCAGCAAAGATGCTGCATAGAATAAAATAGAAAGCAGAAATCTTACTTCAATTTCTGTATCTTCATTTTAATACAAGTGGTTTTTTTGCAGGACTTGTTTTATCATTGTAACAGGTATTTCAGTTGGAACTGTTAGCTCTCATACTTGTTCTGAGGTAGGATACTTAAATATATATATAGTTTTGTCCATCTTTGCAGGAAAACATTTTGGCAGTGTTCAATGTAAACAGTAGTGCCTATAATTCATGAAAGTGAGATATTAGCTTATATTCTGTGGCTCCCCACTAAGAGCATCATGTCATTATTCCAACTCTAGTCACAAAAAGCACAGAGGAAATCATTCTACTTCAAAAAAAGATTCTGTCAGCTTTGTCATAGGGAATTGTGCTTACTGCTTCATACCCTCATGGAGAGGCAGATTCCTCTAAAGGGCTGATGAATCCCATGTGATCTTTCCCAGTAGTACAAATCTCACTTATGCTTATTGCCTGCTAGTTTTGCAGTGGGAGCACAGGCCAGTCACAATGGGTCTCATAGACCTGCAAAAATCCATCACTGTGATCTGTGAGCCTAAAAGAAAATTCTCACACTTGGATTGCAAAAGATACCATATAAAGTGGCTCAGCTCACTACAGGGAAAAATACTCTGGCATATAGCCACACAGTTGCAGCAGCAGCTTTGTCTCACAGCTCAAAAAACCCATAGATTTCTACATTAATACTTGTATCCAGGCTAAATAAAATTAGTTACTGGAACTGTACATCAATCACCATGTCTAGATTTGTGAAATACTAAGTGGATAGTGGAGCTGTGAGGAAAATTGGCTCAACTAGTGATCTCAAAATGTTTTAAGATCATTATGGCTAGTATTCATCAGGTACTGGGACTGTTACTGTGTATCATCTTTATTAATGGTCTAATGAAAAAGAAAGCAACCTCAGGAAATACAAAGGTAAATCCAAGTTGAAGGTAGTCAATGATATGCTGAAAAATAGAGTTGCTGTACAGAAAGCCCTTAGAAGCTGAGGGTTGAATGTACACAATTAAACAAACCTTCCAGAGGACAAGAGAATATGTCACTCACAAAGATATTTTTAGTTTCATTAATTACCACTTTGATTTTTCTTTAGCAAAATAAAATTCTGAAAATTATTGTTCTTCATGTCCTAATCATAATTATCCTCATAAAGAACCCATTTTATTTCTGTGATATATAGATTATGTGATCTGCTAATACTTTCCTGAATAATTTTGAAGCATTTGTCCAATTTCTACCACATTTAGCACAGAAGCAGAGAGCTCACAGCTGTTAAGTTCCAATAAGTCTCATGGAAGGAATATAAAGATTATTACTACAAAACTAAAGATTATTACTACAAGACAAAAATTTCAGTTTCAGCTTAGCAGTGTTTCCAGGCATATAGAACATAAAAGCCTTCATGGAGGAGAAAAAATGGTAAGGACAAAGGCTAAAGTGCTAGAAGGCAAGTTTGGAGACTAAGTAGTAACAGTTTAAGAAACACCTAAAAAGCCTGTGGAATATATTCACATGAAGTTGAACTTAATCAGTTCTTCTCTTCCTGAAACATCTTGGAGTTGGAAGTTTGAAAATTTGCAGCACAAAGTGAGGATAAAAGCAGACACAGACTAAGCTTACAGAAAATGTAAGTAATTGACAAAGCAGAAACAAAGTGTTCTCACCCGTCCACAAAGAAAAAAATACAGAGCCATTGTCATAAATTGGGGTATGCATCCTGATATTTCACTGAATCACATAATATGATGAGCTGGAAGGGACCCTCAAGGATCATCAGTCCAACTCCTGGCTCTGCACAGAACACCCCAGGAGTCACACTCTGTGCCTGAGAGTGTTGTCCAAACACTTCTTGAGCTCTGTCAGGCTTGGTGCTGTGACCAGTTCCCTGGGGAGCCTGTTCAGTGCCCAACCACATTCTGGGCAAACTTGCAATGTGTGATGACTGAAGAATCCCAACACTGGAAGACTTATTGGAAGAAGATATAATTGATGTTACTATAGGGGCTCAGTACAATAAAATTGTGTGAAATGAAAGTGGCAACACTTACACAATTAAAATGTCAGTAGATTTGAGAAGTTATTACCGACCTTTGAATCAGCCAATATCACCTCTGCCAACCTCTTATAATGGAAATCTTCAGAACTGAAGAGCTTTTGATTTAAATATAGTATGTCTCCTCTTTAAAGAGTGAAATTATAATCTGTGAAAGGAGTAGAATGTATAGCTGATGCTTAGGATTCTACCTTTTATGAGATGCTACCCTCAAAATTAAATAAAAAAAAAAAAAAAAAAAAAAAGTGTTCAAATCTTTGAAATAGGTTTTTTAATTTTTCATTGCTCTCTTCCTATTTTATTAACAAACCTCAAAAACTGTTCATGACAGAGCTGAACAGACTATTTAAAGGATGATGGAAAAATTCAGGTGGGAAGGGACCTCTGGAAGTCTCCAGCTCCAGCTGGCTGCTCACAGCAGGATGAGCTTGGACACCAATCTGTGCTGCTCAGGGCTTTGCCTGGTCATCCTTGAAATTCTCACGGACAATTTCAACTTAGGGCTCCTAGCCCCAACCTTAAACACTTCCAGGGTCACCTGGGCCAATTTTACCACTCTCACTGTAAAATATTTAGTCTTTGCACACAGTCTAAATCTATACTCTGTNTCCTTTACATGCATCATTTTCCTTTGCATGTTTCAGTTCTTTACTCTGATGAGGGCAAACTTTCCTCTTTGTGGTCTACTGGATATGACATAGCAGCTATGAAAATGTACTGCAACTATCAGACACCTTTTCTGATAAAATGAAAATACAGTTTGATTCAAGAAAATCAATGAATTCTTTTAGCTCTGGCAATTCTTGTCTTTAGTCCCTGGTAATTTAATTATTGTTCATGAGGAGATTGATCTATTTTTTTTAAATAGCATTCTTGGTTCAGCGGGCAATTGCACGGTTAGAGCTACATCTGCATCTTCATTCTGGCAACTGCCTTTTTGTGCACCCATAATGAAGCATGCTTATTATTCCATGTTAGAAACACTGCAGCTACCAAGATGGGAGAAGCAGATGTTTTCAGAAAGGCCTGGGGACCAGTAAAATGAGCAAGATGGAATTAGAGACTTTGAAGGAGGAACCCAGAATGAAGATCCTCAGTTCTTTAAGGCTTTGTTTCAAAAAATAAATATCAAGACCGCTTCTTATTTTAATACTACAGGGTTCGAGCCGCTACCCTTCTCCCAAGATATTTAGTACCATCTTAGCTGATGAGGTCACCACAGCTTGTGATAAGAAAATATTTACAATGAAGTAACAGATGAGTATATGACTGGACATAACAGAATGCTTGATTGTCTCTCATTAAAACATTTTCTGCTTTCTCCAATCTCAAAATTTAACTTTTACTGGTTTGAATTAGTTCTCAAAACTAATGTTTGAGGCAGTCTATATGAAAGGGTAGGAGATATATTCAGACAACATAATGGACCACAGGATTTAATTTAAAACTCCTCTTCACTGGTCTGGTTTGGATTATCAATGAGTAAAATTTCAGGGGAGGTTCCCTAATAAGAGTCAACCTTAGATGCATACTCGTCACATTCTCAAGCATTCCTTAGCAAGCCTATTAGAAATACTTCTGTGCTGAATTCAAATATCATCTGCATTAGTAAGTTCACACTGGTGCAATTTACTTGTTGTTGCTCCCCAGTGAACCTACACTGATATAGTTTAAGCACGCTTACCTAAGGCTTTCAGTATAGTTTAACGCCCTCAGAACAATACCAGAGCAGATTTATTTAAAGATAGTAAAAACAAATTATCTGCCAGCCTAAGCAGAATAAAATGATAGCTAGAAAAAAAAAATCCTCGACAAAACCCCAAACTAAACCAGATGTTCACTGAATGAGATAATAAAGCATGTTCATAATTCTGTCTTTGTCTCCAACACATCACGGTAACCCCAGTATCCTGTAGAGGGATGTATTGTCACTGTACAGCAAATGCTCTAATTTTAGATATCCTCAGTGCTCTCTTTGCAGAGTGCATATAGTCACATGCCAGAGAAGAGTCAAGGACAAATGTGGACAGCTCCCATGGTCTGTTCTATAGTCATGAACATGAGGCAGGTACTGTACGAGGTCCTGGGAACACAACTCTAGAAGAGGCAGAAGAATTAACTGCCTGGACACAAACTTTTACAAATTATTTAGTATGTGCGCTACTCAAGGACTCAGATGAGTGTCTTTCCTAACACAGACAATTTATTTCTTTCATGCATTGTTAGATGTCTTTTGGGGATGAGATAGCTAACTCAATATTGTTTTTCATGAAATATTCTTGAAGATATGTAACAGGGATTTTTTCCCCAGATTTGTCTAGATGATGAAAATATTCGATAACATGAAAACATTGAAGAAGACATTGACTCTTGAGAGATAAAGTCAGATAAGTTTCTAATAGTGTTGCACATCAAGGTAATTATTGCAACTCAAATAAATAATTTGTTTTTCCAACTGATATCACTTACTGGGGGTTTTATTAAAGTTGCGATTCTGAAGGACAAAAGAATAGAACAGAAACTCCTTAGACAAAAGGGTATCAGAAAGGGAAGTTGTGCTGAAGCAGTACAATTCAAAACTTGCTTGAAATCTTATGGATGAGGCCCATTAGCGTGTGTCAGACAAGTAAGCCCTCACCCAGAGATATATGACCTCTGGGCAATTTTACTGTCAATCTTTAGCTCTAAATTATACCTTCCAAATTTGTTGTAAAGATAACTGAATGTGTCGGACAAAACCGTAACATCTTCACCATGTATGCCAAGAGTAAATAATAAAAAGGTTAAGTTAATTAGTATCTACATCAATACTGACAAATGAGAAATATATGTTTCTAAATGATGTGCCTGACGTTCTGTCCCTCCACTAAGTTGCAAATTATAATTGTGTTAAGATACGTTATGATGCATTAACATGTTTGTATGGTTTTTCAAGGTTTCTAAGTAGTGTGAGAGACTGAGTCCCAAGAAACAGTATTTCCTCTGTTCAGTTCTGCAGTGGCAGAAATGGAGGGAAAGTGCAATCAGCACTGAAGGCGTCATAGGGTTTTTAAAGACCTAGAGCAAAAAGACTAAATAAACAGTCTTCTACCTTTAAATAACAGTTTGATTTTTAATTTAGTAGTAAGCAATTATTCCCTAGAAAATCCCACTGTAGGTTGAAAATTTGGAAGTAGAGCTGCTTCCAAAGGCTGGTTTTTCCTACTCAAGAAAGAGTAGCATTTCTTAGGCCATTTAAAAAAAAGCCTCTTAATTTTCACATGCTTCTTTCCTTCGCTCTGGATGGTCTTGTGCTTGATTTGCAGGAGTCAGCTTATCCAAAGCCTAGTTTCTACACATAGGAATGACTTGCACTGATAGTCCCTGACAAGACAGTGCATATTCTGGGCTCCTCTTCAGTGAGTGGCAACCTAGTGTAGGTTTGGCAACAGATGGAAGAATGCTTTTTGGACAGCTGCCTACCTGCTATCCCATGTTTCTTTGCACACGACACAGATTTAGAGAAGCATTTTGTCAGAAGTTTTGTTTAAGTGTTCCTTCATGGTGTGAAATCATGTTCAGTTGATCTGGTCTCACTCAGATTTGGTTGGTTGATTGTTGTACTCATCCAAAGTCCATACCTGTATGACACTGGGATGCAATTCCAGACCAAATACATGCTGTTGAAGCTACTGAAGGATTGTGAATGTCCTTGTCATCCTAGGAGATCACTGTGAGAAAGGAAAAAAAGACAAACAAAGAAATAAAAAGGAAAATCCCATTTTTTACACAGGTTATTTTTTACAACAGAGGTGTTTGAAGCATTTGCTAAATTGAGCAAAATATGAAAAAATGAGACAGTAAAAGTCACTGGTATGAACTATAATGAGGACTCACAGCTCAAGAGTTGTAAATAACTGAAAACATCTACTAGTTTAATTTTGATAGGTACATTGAAGCAAGTATAAATGGATTTTAAGGTACTTAATGTGATAATACTTTTTTTGAAGTTACAGACAGAAAATTGTCTCACAGGTCATTCCATATCAGGTAGTTTTGCTTTTGTTTCTAAGAAACTATGCCATCCCTCCTAAAAAGTGCAGTTTGGGTCTATTTTTGCTTTCTGCTATGTGGGTGGTACTCTCCAAGTAAGAGCTTCCAACAGAATAATATCTGAAACTGTATATTTCAGTTGTTTTGTATTGCTTGTTCTAGTTTTGTATTTTAGTTAAATATTTACATATTTTCCATTGAAAATAATTCTTGGATTTGGGGGAAAAGTTAAGAAATAGGCTTTTTCAGCTATAGCAAAGAATTTATAAAATATAAAATCAAATATATTTTAAAAATAAAAAAAAAGTGCAAATAGAATTAATTGTAGACCTTTTAAAGTAGGTAAGCTTGGAATTAAATTGTATATATTTAAACATATCAACAGAAGGTATCTAGGACATACTTACCTATTTTCAAATTATACCTAAATAGTCTTGAAGTATTTAGGAATAGTCTTGAAGTATTTATCTTCAAGTATTCCTTGAAGTTCTGACAAAATGACATGAAATATGACTACATATATTAATAATGTGTGAGTTAAGGCAAGTTGCAAGGGCCGTTATTTTTGCTGCAGAAACCCATGACATTCAATGCTCATCACTATGGGCATTGCCATTTTAAGGAGAATGTCTTTGTCCTGCTCATAACATTCTGAAAACATTGGAAAGCACAGATTAGTTACCTCGCTTATGTGCATTACCGTAAAAAAAACAAACAAACAAACAAACAAAAAAAAACCAACAACAACAAAAAAACAAACCTCCAAAGAAACAAACAAAAATCCAGCTAACAAAGAAAACAAAAGAAAAGTAAAATCACCCGCAGATATTAGTACATAGATATCATATTGTAGGTACCAGCATATGTAGACGTTCCTTCATATCAGAAGAGGCCTTTCCAAAGCAGCTCATGAGCATTAGCCTGTTATGACAACTGTTGGGGGTTGGATTCTTCCCTTTTCTTTCTGCGGATTTTTTCCATTATTGTGCTAAGTATTTGTGGCTAGAGACTCTAGCTAGTAACAGTTTCTCTCGAAGGGGGTGGGGAGAAAAGGGGAGCACTGGAAAAGGAGAGGTGGGACAGGGTCCGGCTCTCTCGCTCTCTCGCTCTCTGGTGGAGTCGGAGGAAGATGGCCGGTGTTTATACCTGCCACCCTCCCCGCCATCCCAGTGCCGGGAGCCAGGTTCCCTGCTGTCGGACATCGCACTGCTGCCTTCCCGCTCCATCCTACTGCCTCCGGGCACTCTGCCGGGCACCACGACCGACCCCGTGAGGGGGGATTGCTCCTCCATCCCTCTCCCACCGGGGCCGCCGCCGCCATCCCCCGGCCCTGTTCAGGGGCGCGGGGCCTGCCCTGCCCACAGCAGCGGGAACTGAGCGCAGGGAGAGGGAGCCTGCGGCCAGAAAGGGCTGGAACCGACTTATACTGCTCTGGTTTGGTGTCAGTTTTTATAGCTGTTGTTGTTTCTTTTGTTTGCCTTGTTAGATATATTAGTAAAGAACTCTTATTCCTATCCCCATATATTTTGCCTGAAAGCTCCTGATTCCAAAATTATAATAATTGGAAGGGAGGGAGTTGCACTGTCCATCTCAGGGAAGGGGCTCTTGCCTTTTCTTAGCAAATATCTGTCTTTCAAACCAAGACACAACTATTGCCAACTATTGATATCTGCCAATATGGATAAAAAAAACCTGCTTCAAATGGTTTTTAGGAGTGTAGAGATCCAGCAGGTAAAGGATAGCAAGCCTGGCACTGAGGTGATTTGTTTCATGTTCCTATGCAAAGCACTGTGCATTCAAAGTTACCTACTCCATAGCAAAGAACAATGTTTTGTCCATTCTGGCTGGTAGTTTTTATAAATGGAGTCACTCAGCCAAAACAAGAGAAACAACAGGATATTTGGAAAAGAGAACCTTGGTGCTTGACCTCTGGTGCCAGAATTGCTATTGCTTCCAGCTGGCTCTCATTTTTGTCACAAAACGTGCAGCAAGAAAAATCCCACAGTGCATGGAACTGGAGAAAGGGCAAGGAAGATAAAATAACTGCCCATGAGGCTCATCAAGAGAAAATCTTGCTGTGATTTTGAGAGTAGTGTAAGCTGGATGTACAAGTGAGCACATTTATGGCTCATTTATCAAGTAATGAACCATCATATGATGCGATGAAGCTCCTTCTTTCCATCAACTCTACACAAATTGAAGAAGCTCTCTAGCAGGTCTTGTTTCCCAATGTATTTTTTTTTTCTTGTCTAAACTTTCTTTATTTTGAAACGTTGCCTACTCAGCAGCACAAGCATTTCCTATGTTAAACATGATTACACTATTCATAAAATGAACCTTTCACAGACGGCTGCCATAGAAATCATATATTTAGATTAGAAATTGCTGCAATCAGACTGTACTGCCGTTTTAAATTCAATGGAAGATAGATGCATTTTCCTCCTACTCCTGAAAACAGAGCTATCTCAGTGAATGGCCACAATTCTAAGTGCACACAAGAAGTAGAGTTTTGTATATAACACACTTAATTTCCCTTCAAAAACCAATTGCAAGTGTTGCACTCTGTGATGGGTGGTATCTGATCTGCTCACAGTTAATCTTTTCTATTAAAGAGCATGGCTGGGCAGAAGAACTCCTGTTTTCCTTGTTCTGCCTGCTAATCTCTGCATCCAGCAAAACCCCCTAGAGAGCAAGAGTGAGTAATACCTCTGCAGAGTGTGCCTGACACTGCTCAACTGGGTGACTCTCCTACACATACAGGGTACAGGCAGCAACAGAAGATGAGCAGAAGGAATTATAAGACCAAAAGAAAGGCTTTGGAGAACAACGGAACAAATAAATAAGCAAACGACAGAAGTGACAGGATGAAAAAACTGTTGGAGAGCTAGACAAAGGGAATGATTTTTGCTGAAACTCAGAAAAATTTATTAACTGAATATAGGACTAGTTAAAAGTACCTTCCTATAAAGAATGCAGGGAGGAGACTGAATAGTTAATCTCAACTAATTTTACTGTTAGTCTTCCCACTAATTGGTCTAAGTTTCTATGTTTAGAAAAGTGAAATCCTTTGTTGCAATAAATCTTTATCTCTGGAGATGCAGAGCTGTAGTACATTAGATTTCTGGAAATGTGTATGAAAATTTTCTGCAGCATTCTGGCATAGTTCTAAAACCATGAACTTCAATAAGGACCTATCCCTGATATGTTTAGAAGATTAAATGACAAGAATATGAAAATCAATTCCTTTTCAAAGGAAGGAGTTAATGTGAACACTAATCTTATTTCTCTCCCATAAACACACCAGGAATAACTAATTATGTCATGCTGCAGCAGTCTCCCTCTCTGTCAAAGACAAATATCCAAGTCATTGCTCAAAATTCATTATCAAAACAAAGTGTCTGACAGTAATTTATAGCACATGACTGTAGTATTGTGGTTTGGCAGCACATTCACCTTAAGAGTTTTTCTTGCTTCCTCCACTTGCATGTGCTTACCTTTAAAGTGCCTCTCATTTTGTTAAAATAACTGTAATCCAGACACCTGAATTGATCGTGGTTAAAAAACAAACTCAGAAGAACCAAGTACTGAGAAGGGTTGATATTATTGCGGCATTCTCACTAAAATATTATCATTCCCTAGGTATCCATTTGCCCTCTGCCAAGAAAGAGTACAGTGGATGAAAACTCCAGTGCAGAATCAGGACTGGGAAGTGGTAAGAATTTCTTTATTTGGTGCTGCTGTTGAGTCCCTTGGCTCATGGAACTGCACCTTCGGGTGAATCATGGGATATTCATTTTGCACTTTGTGAAGTCTTAATCCAGGGCAAGACTGCTGGAATTCAGTATCATTCACAATATGATTGTGTAACACACATATTCATCTCATCCTGATGAGGTGTGACTGATGGCACAAACTGGATTATGGAGTGGGGATTATATACCAAAACATTTAGACAAATTTGAATTTCATGAGCAAAAAGAACACTTCATTTCCTTCATTCTATCTTAAACAACCCTCAGCTAAATAGCTTAATAGTTTTAAGACGAGCTACTTCAATTGGATTCATGATTTCTTTTCAGACAAACATCTGCACTAATAAAACCCCATATGTATACAGTAAGGCTGTGTAATCATGTTGAACAGTAAATTTTTTTAATTTTTTTTTTTCTGTGCAGAATGAAGATACCAGTACAAGGGGGTTTTTTGTATCACCATATTTCTGCAGGGAAAGGAAGAATATATCACTTGTAACACAATTCTGTTCAGCTTTCCGACAACAAATCCAACAGTTCTTTCATCTTCCTCTCAGCTAATTTTTATGCCCTCTTGGTTAGCAAAGATGTGCTTCTGAGTGGCTATCTTTGACCGTCTGTTCTTTTCAATTTAAAACAAGGTTTGGTGCAACTGGTTTTGGCTATTTGCCTTCTGTCCTTTGTCCTTCTACAGGCAAATCAGGCTCCAAGTGCTCTGCCAGCTGTTCCACAAGGGAAGGTGAAAATACTGGCATTCTACCTGCCTTGGAAGAGGTTATCAGCAGTTAATTGTTCAAGATCCCATCATGGAAGGCACAGTACAGATATAAATTATGAGTCTAGTTGCAGCAACAGAATGATAAAAGGCAACGGTAAGGAGGGAGCTGCTGCACAGATGTCTAATTGCTTGTATGCAACAGCTGTTGTAATTGAATTTGTGACAAGACCCTGGCATTAATGCAATGATTCTAATAACTGGACACACCAATGAAACATAAACGAGGAGTTCCCTTTGGCAAGACAAACTGAAACAAAAACTGCAATTAAATAACACACCAAACAAAAGAGAAATATCACACATGCACGGCACTAGCAAAAAAAAGAAAAAGTTTGTGCTAGCAGCACAATAAAAGATTAGAATTTTCTTCAGTCTCCTGAGATTTACAGCACCATCCTATCTTTTTGTATGAGTGTTATATTTCTTTCAAAATCTGAAAATTGTGAGTAGAACTCCTCTGTGTTCTGGAGGTGTTCTCAGAAAAAGACAAGTCAAATGCTAGTTATATGGGTTCACCTAAACTTGCCCTTCTTAATGGAGAAGCAATCAATAACTCCTTGCTATAAACGTACATTTTAGATAACTTTCAGAACACTCTTCATTATCAATTTTCTTGACAGCTTTGTTATAATAAGAATTTGGGTTTATTTTGAATCAAAATTCTGGAAGTAGTAACTGAAGTATAAGAAAAATTAACTAAACATATTGTTTATAAAGATATATTGTCTGATTTTCAGATTATGTCTCTAAATGAATGCATTTTTTTACTTGATCATAATTAGAACTGTATTTTTTTAACATTAAAAAAAAGAGGGATTCAATAAAATACAAATAAAGAGGGATTCAATGAAATGCCAGCAAAAAAGTATCAGTGAAAATGAATGAGCTGGAGTGTCCCTCCAGAGATAACATCTGGGATGTAGTTAATTCATAATGTTAATTATTATTGGTCATGGATTTCCTAGTAAATATTTGTGATATTCAACTATAATTTTACTTTGCTGCTTGATTTTGCTTCATTGTAAAAGTTTACTTCATTTTCAAACTGTATCAGTGCCAGAAGCTATACCTTACACACTTAGAAGAAAACAGGAAACCATAATATTTCCCCAAAAACTAAAATCTAGGCATTATAGTTTAATAGTAGCTTTAATATAATATTTTTTCTAATTTTTTTAGGAAGTAGTATCTATTATTTAATAATTTTTCTGTGCAAATGTTTTATTAGCACTTATACAATAATGCCATTTTCTCTAGTAGGAGAGTGCAGCCTAAGCCCAATGCTCAGCGACATTGCTGTGCTGCAATCAATCTACCAGCTGGCAGTACCACTACTACACCTAGAGAGAGAGGAGCCTGAGTTTGTCCAGATTCCTTCTCCAAAATGCTGTGTCTAGCACCTATTTTCTCATGACAATATNGGATGTAGTTAATTCATAATGTTAATTATTATTGGTCATGGATTTCCTAGTAAATATTTGTGATATTCAACTATAATTTTACTTTGCTGCTTGATTTTGCTTCATTGTAAAAGTTTACTTCATTTTCAAACTGTATCAGTGCCAGAAGCTATACCTTACACACTTAGAAGAAAACAGGAAACCATAATATTTCCCCAAAAACTAAAATCTAGGCNTTGCAGAAAATACATTTTTGAGTACTTAAGCTGTTTGCCTGCCAATGAGTAATTAATGCTGTTATCACCTAATCAGCTGTTGTTTAAATGCAGAATGCAAACTATGTCCTTGGCTTTTTTCTTTTCACTCTGAACACTGGTAAAGACAATAGGGTCTTCGATAAAATTTCCCATGGCTCAGACTCTTGAAGTGTCAGTACACAGAGATTAGAAAGAAGGTGTATTGTGAGAATGTACTTACCATACCCAAAGAATTAAACACTTAAATATTTTGGTTTATGCATTTCCAAAGCTTTTTTTTTCAAGACCTATGTGAGATTTTTATTTGCAAGAATACTTTACTTACTGGTAAAGACACCTTATAATGCAAAATTATTTCCGTAAACAATTCAAGGAACATTTATCTTACGGCAGGAGACTGAATTTCTTCTGACATCATGCAGTTAACTTTTAGTTTATGTTGCAGTCTTCTCACTTACTTCATAGCACTTCAAAGAGGCGCTGATAGATTAGCCATTCCTATGCCTTTTCTAGAGTAAAACCTTGTGCTAACAAAGCTACAGTCATGAGGTCAGTGGTACCTGACAGCAGAAGCAGCACTGGGGCAGCACACCCCAGACTCAGTGGGCTCTCACAACACCCTCCAAGTATCTCCTCTGCAGCCTAAAACACCACCTATCAGCTGTCTGCTCAGTTTGCAGCAATACTGGCCTGTTTTTTCGCTTTGGATAATCCTCTTGTGCACTAAGAAACTTTTTCCACAAAGCTGATAAAAAAAAATTGATAGCACTAAGCTGTTCTTTTTCCCTTTTTTTTTCCTCATAGAAGTAGAAACACAATATCTGCACAATAAGGAGTCCTAGTTGGCAATGTGGAAGACCCTCAGGGAAGATCATATTTTGAAGTTGTCTCACATTTTGTCTTTTATCTATTGATCAGTCAGAATTAGGTCATTCTCAATCTCTCGTGCTAGAGAAAAAAAAAGGCAAAAAAAAGAGCTTAGTGT
>VZTT01002068.1:1201-15959 GCA_013400855.1 Buphagus erythrorhynchus
GGCACGGCGGCACCGGGCGGCGGGGCCGCGGCCGCGGGGTCCGTGAGCCCCTGGGACATCGCGCTGTGCGCCACGGGCACGGCGGTGGCGGGCGAGAACGCGCTGGTGCTGGCCGTGCTGTTCTACACGCCGAGCCTGCGGGCGCCCATGTTCCTGCTGATCGGCAGCCTGGCGCTGGCCGACCTGCTGGCCGGGCTGGGGCTGGTGGCCAACTTCGCCGTGCGCTACCTGCTGCGGCCGCCCAGCGAGGCGGCGGAGCTGGCGGCCGCGGGGCTGCTGCTGGCCGCCTTCTCCGCCTCCGTCTGCAGCCTCCTGGCCATCACCGTGGACCGCTACCTGTCGCTGTACAACGCGCTCACCTACCACAGCGAGCGCACGCTGGGCTTCACCTGCGCCATGGTGCTGCTGATGTGGCTGCTGTGCCTGGGCGTGGGGCTACTGCCGCTCCTGGGCTGGAACTGCCTGCGGGACCAGAGCTCCTGCAGCATCCTGCGGCCCGTCACCAAGGACAACGCGGCCGTGCTGGCCGTCACCTTCCTGCTGCTCTTCGCCCTCATGATGCAGCTCTACCTGCAGATCTGCAAGATCGCCTTCCGGCACGCCCAGCAGATCGCCGTGCAGCACCAGTTCATCGCCACGGCGCAGGCCACCTCCACCCGCAAAGGGCTCTCCACGCTGTCGCTCATCCTCGGCACCTTCGCGCTGTGCTGGATCCCCTTCGCCATCTATTCGCTGGTGGCCGATTCCAGCTACCCCGCGGTCTACACCTACTCGCTGGCGCTGCCCGCCACCTGCAACTCGCTCATCAACCCCATCATTTACGCCTTCAGAAACCCGGACATCCAGAAGTCGCTCTGGCTGGCCTGCTGCGGGTGCATCCCTTCCACGTTCTCCTCCAGACCAAGGACATCCAGCGACGTGTGAGGACTGAGCACGGAGCCAGAGGTGCTCCCCGGCTCTCCTCCTCCTTCTCTTTTTCCCCCTCTGTCGTTATTGTTTCCTACCGGGAGGAGTCCCCCCTCCCCGGTCAGCACATCTCGTTCCATGGAAAGATGGCCAAAAAGAGAGAGGGAAAAAAAAAAACAAAAATCAAAAGGGAAAAAGACAGAGAGAGAGAGTAGAATGATAATGGTTTCCTTTAGAAATGTTATTTTCTTACACATTTTATTTTTTATTTAAAAACACAAAACACCAAAAAAAAAAAAAAAAAAAGAAAAGAAAGAAAAAAAAGAAAAAGGATCCTCGCACGATGGCGTTTGTCTGCTCTCGGGGTAAGGAGCCAGGGGAGCAGCGGAGCCCATCCGGGTGGTCCCACGCCTGAGGGGCGCATCCCATGGGAAAGCCACAGGAGCGGGGGGATGGGGAGGGAGGTGTCGCGACCCCCCCGGCGGGGCTGGTCCCCAGGCGAGGGGTGGCTGTGCCCACCCCCTGAAATCAGGGCCTGCGATGCTATGCAATAACGGGGGGCCGCCTTCAGCACCGCGGGGGAGGAGAGCTCCGGCCGGGGGACACGGGACGAGGGACACGGGCGCTCCCTGGGCATCCCTGGCTCCAGGAGCACCTTGAGAACCTGCGGGGTGAACCACACTTCAGGCGAGGCTTGTTGGGGCTGGATCAGGGATGGGGGTACCCAGGGAATCCGTCCCCTCCTTCCCCACCCCCCCAAAAATGTGACTGGGGCAGGGCAGGCGGTGCGGGGGTGGCGAGGACAGCTGGGGTGGCTTGCACCTCAAAGTCTGGGAGGCCGAGGAAGGGCTCTCCTGGTCCAGCTGGGCAATGGGGGGCTGCTTTCCCCCCTTGCACACGAGTTGTTTACATGGGGTGGGATTTTCATCCAAAGAGGGGTCCGGGCTTGCTGGAGTCCCCGAGAGGGAAGCCTCTGTCCCCACGCGTGTCATTGCTGATGCTGCCACTTTACCTTGCTTCGTTAGAGAAGCGCCAGGCCCCGACCCTGCTGTGCTGTGTGATGTGCTTTGTGGTGTTTGTGAGACCATGATGAAGTGTCCTTTATCCTGTGCTTTCTTTTGGCCGGGAGGTGGAATCGTGCATTCACTGGTGAAGCAAGGAGGGATCCAAGCGACCCTCAGAGGGGTGGCAGGGCTGGGGGTGGGACACCCAGGGCACAGGGGGGTGCTGCCCGGGGTCCTGGCACGGGAGACCCTCCAGCAGCTGAGTCTGGTACCCAAATATTCTGCTTTGCTGTAGAGAAATTGTGGTGATGTTGGATAGGGACTTTGGCAAGGGTGTGCAGTGACAGGACAAGGAATGAATTCCCACTGGCAGAGGGCAGGGCTGGATGGGATTTTGGGCAGGAATTGTTCCCTGGGAGGGTGGGCAGGCCCTGGCACAGGGTGCCCAGAGCAGCTGTGGCTGCCCCTGGATCCCTGGAAGTGTCCAAGGCCAGGCTGGAGCAGCCTGGGACAGTGGAAGGTGTCCCTGCCATGGCAGGGGTGGCGCTGGATGAGCTTTAAGGTCCCTCCCAACCCTTAACATTCTGTGAGTCTGTGACAGTGGAAGAAATGTCCTTGCTTTGTGTGGCTGCAGAGGGTACAAAGTCACTTTATGGATGCAGACAGGTCCAGGTGGATTTTGTCCCTGGATCTGTGCAGTGAATCTCTTGCTCCTTGGAGCTAAGTGCACATGAGAAAGCTCTGAATCTCCCACGTGTGCCTGGGGCTTGGACTTACTGTCTACCTGTGAGAGGTGGCCTGTCTTTGCATTTTAATGTTTTGTGGGGTTGGGTCTGGTTTTTTTAAATTTCCTTTCTCTGATGAATACCTTGGAGAATGGGCAGTTGGCACAATGTGGAGTCAATGTAAGTTTTAAAGTAAATATATATATAAGAAAGACTAATGTTTATACAAACACTTTGCTCACTCTAGTTCTTCTGGTTTCTGAAGTGCAGCCAGGTCCCTGCAGCTCCTCAGTGTAGAAACTCAACAGCTTAAACCCTTTTTGAAACATTGTGAACATTTGAAATGTTTTTATACAACCACCCTAGCTAGAAGTCTGGATTTATTTCTCTGGGCAGCTCATTTTGTATCTTTAGATGAAAGGTAGTTTAACTAATCAGCTCTAGAGGAACCTTGACTCGAAAAAAGTTGCATTTTCTTGACTTTCCAGTAAATTCCCTGCTGCTGAAGAGCTTGATTTTAACTTTGTAGAGTTTAGTTGCTTAGGTAAAATGTGTCTCAGTTTGAGGGATACACTGATAAACTTTGCCAAAGTCAAATAAGCATCAATGAAAAATTTCTCCCTGTGAGCCTCCACAGCAAGAGGAGAAAGATTTGGAATGTGAGGAGCTAAAGCTGGGCACACAGCCCCTGCCAGGCTGAGGTTAAGAGCAGGTGGGGGTGTCCTCACTGGGATGCTGGGTGCTCACCCAAACACATTTACAGCCTTTGGCAAAGGCAGACTCTGAATTCTGGTCCTTGAACCAGCTCACAGTCAATATCAGGATGTGGTTCGAGCCTATTTTGTGCTCAGAGTTATTGCAAAACAACAATCTCATTTCTTTTCATGTGATGGTCTAGCACCTCTCTCTTTGTGGTGTTAAAGCTGCCCATGGAAGTTGTTAAAAACACTTGTTAGGTTTCAGGAAAAGTCTCAAGTGACCCCCTCTTAAAAAAAAACCATTTTGATAAATTGGCATTTTTGCAGTCATCCCCCTTAATAAAAATAGTGCCATTTCCAGGTGGATTTGTGCTGTTTTTCCTCTCCTGTTTTATCAGAGGAGAAGGGGGAAAATGAGGAGAAGTGAAGAAGAAGGTAAAGGGGTTTAGGTTCACCTGCCATGCACTGCCTTGTGGAAACCTCTGCCCATTTTACTGCACCTTTGCTTCAGTGCTTTGGTTTTGTTTTGGTTTTGTTTTCCACAAAGAAAACCTTTTACTGGAAAAGTTTGGAGTGACAATGTTGGACATCACTGGGGGATGATGGATTTTGGGACCTCCTTATGTGGAACACCAGGAAAGTTAATTTAAAACCTTCAATAGCTTACCCAGGTGTTTCTGTGTGCAGGGTGGGAATGTCCTGGTGTTTGGGGCTGTTTTTGGGACATGTTTAGGATGGAATGCAGGAATTAGGATGAGGTTTCACTGCCAAAAACAGGGAGCAGCTCCCATTAATGTAATGGTGTCACATGTGGAGGAGGCACCAATGGTGAGGGAATCACTGGCATGCAAAATGGGGTTTCCAGCTGGTGGATCCTTGTGGATTCACTGAGGATCCAAAAAAAAAAAAGAGCCCAGCAGCCCCAGTCCACTTCCTGGGCACCACCAAAAGGACACAGAGCAACTGGATACATCCCAGTGCTCCATGTTTTCTGCTGTTGGATGTACTGGGAGCCCTCCTCCAGCTGGGATGCTGTATCTCTATTAAACTGAGGTCTCTAAAAGCCTCTTTAATTTAATGATTTAATGATTGTGCTTTTCAGCTGGGCCAAGGGGACAGTGGCAGTCCTACAAAGCACAGGGTCTTTGGCTTGTTGGAAATTTGAAGGTGTCCTTTGATTTCCAGAGTCCCCATGGCCATTCCAGGTGGAAGCTGGACCTGCCTGGAGAGGACTGGTGGGTGTTTGACTGGGAAGAGCTCCCTGTCCTCACCCTGGCCAGGATCATGCCACTGTACCTCCAAACTCTGAGCTTTGCAAATAGCTTTTGATAGAGGATGAGAGGCCAGAGCCAGGCTGGGCTGATTCTTGTCACTTCTGGACTCTCCAGGAGCTGGTCTGGATCTACAGCAGCAGAAATGGGCAGAAAACTGGTCCTGAGTAATTACAGCAACAAAAATGGGCAGAAATTGGTCCTGAGTAATTACAGGTGGTATCCAACCAGCCCTGAGCCTATGGCAGGGATCAGCATAGCCAGGGAAATGAATCCACTGCTTATTTGCTGATTTATTTACAGGTTTCTGGGTGCCTTTGGCTTTTCCACTACGAGCTGGTGGCCAGCAGAATGTAAATGTGAAAAGCTTTCGGTGTTGGTGCTTGGCTGGTTGAGTTGGGGGGATGAGGAAGGGGTGAGGAAGAGAAAGAAGGAGAAAACATTTCTCAAATACACTGTGACAAGGCCAGGGCCAGCACGGGGTGGGATGTAACCACAGCAGCCCTGAGGTTGGTGGAGATGTGCCAGGGTTGGGGGGAGCTTGTGCATTTACAACAAGCCCTTCTCCCTGTCCCAGCATGAGAAATTAAAAAAAAAAACAAAAAACCACACAAAATAACCCTATTAAAATGTACAGACTCTACCAACAAATCTGCTTAATTTTATTTTGGGGTTTTTTTTTGTTTTGGTTTTTTTTTTGCATTTTGGTCAGTTTGGGACTATGAGCAGTGAAAATGTCTCTCTTTAGCCAGCTTCATGTCAGTAACCAGCAGTAAAAATTCCAAGGATCTCAGTCCTGGTGTGGCAGCCCAGGTTTGTTCGTATCAAAGAGTTTTAATTGAACCTGGAATGAACCCCCAAGAAACCATTACTGTTCTCATTAGGTGATGAAGTATCTCTTTCTTGTAGAAGCATCAAATTTGGGGTGGGGAGACCTTTTAAAAAGCCATTGGCACTCACTTGTATTGGTGTGTCCTGACCAGCGTTGAGATTCACGTCATTGTTAATGATGAATTAACAGCTCACTTCTAATTGTCAGGAATAATTGTTGGATGCACATGGTATTTC
Organism: Buphagus erythrorhynchus; assembly: GCA_013400855.1. NCBI lineage: Eukaryota > Metazoa > Chordata > Aves > Passeriformes > Sturnidae > Buphagus > Buphagus erythrorhynchus. The sequence goes on from VZTT01002068.1 coordinate 6,874, forward strand.
CTTGTAATTCCTGTCGCTCATGCTCAGCCTCCCCTCGTGGCGAGGTGAGGCAGCTCCACTTGGATTATTTGTACCTTTTCTGTTGTCAGTGCAGCTGCCCACTGCAGAATCCCCCCCAGCCCACCCTTCCCTCTGTCCCTGCAACCTTGGGAACAGAGCTCTGCCCTTCCCACTGGAAAACTCTGCAATACAGAGCAATTCAGAGATAACAGGGGGTTTTCAGCAGACAAAACCCAACTCAGACCCTCTTTGGTCCCTGACTTTGAGGGATGTGAATAAATTGTCTCCAGCTCCAAGGGGAAGAGTTGCCTTCCCAAATTCTGCTCGGTGCCAGGCGCAGCTGAGCCTGTCCCAAGGTTGTCCCTGCCCAGTGTGAGGGCACTGCAGTGGGCAGGACACTGACAGCACATCGTGTCCCTGCCTACTGAAACCACAAGCACAGGTCTGTGGCCTTACTGCAGGCTCTGGGAGCTGGAAAACTGCTGGCTCGTCCCAGGAAAAGCTTGGATTCCAGCTGGGCAGTGCCTGGCTGAGGATGAGGAGCAGTGCTGGCTGCAGCCCTGGGCTCTGCCTTGCCTGGGACAATGTCCCAGTGTCTGATGTCCCTTGGGAGCAGGTCAGAGCACACCAGCCCCTGGGATAAAGGGAATCCTACAGCCCTGAGGCAGGGATGAGTTTCTGGTGGCTCAGAAGGAGGAAAACTCCCCAGGAAACTCCCCCAGGGGCAGAGCCTGCTCTGTGCTCTCCCTGCTGGGGCTCTGAGCCCCAGGTCACGCTGGCCAGGCTCTGGAGAGGCTGTCAGCAGCACAGACAGGATGGGAATCAATCCCCTCCATTCCCTGCCTCCCATCCTACCTGGTTCCCCAGGAATGAGGCCATCCCACAGCAATCAGGACAGCGCCTTGTTTTGCTGTCAGAGTTGTCATGAGCCTTTTAACTTGACTGGGAAAGTTATCTCAAAGGAAAATGTACAGTTATCATTCAATTATGGTTAAATCAAGCCCCTTCGATGCACTTTATGACCGAGTGAAAACAAATCAATGCTGTTATTGCACTGTATCTCTATTGTGTACAATATTATACATTCATCTGTAAGAGTAATTTATTTTTATTACTGTAAATAAAACTGTTAAAGTGATTTGTCAAGAGGATATCAAAAAATAGGGGAGGGCGGGGTTTAAAATTAAAACCTTTGAAGACCTGGGCTGCTGTCCCAGGTATGTGCCACGCTCTGTGTGTCTGTGTTTTTATTTCAGAGTCCAGAACAGGTCTCTGCTTTCCCTCACCCGGCTCTGTGTTTGCCCTGGGATCAGGAGGAGCTGGATGAGCACAAGAACTGCTGGAGACACGGAGGGGTTGGGAAGGAGCAGCTCCTGATGCTCAGAGCATCCAAGCACAGACAGAGCTTCCCATGAGCAAACCAGCCTCTGCCTCCTGATAACCCAGGCAGCCAGGGATTAAATACCCTGGGGAATTAGCTGGTCTTTGAGGGCTTGATTCTCCAAATGAAGGTTTTAGAGAGATCACAGCTTTCTGCTGCTCCTTCCATTCCCTGGCCTCTAACAGAGGAGGGAACATCACAAGGCTGATTAACTCACAGCAAAGGACAAGTTGACAAAAAGCCAAACCCGAATCTACTGTAACCTCTTAAAATCTTTATTAATTTTTTTTCCTTTTTTTTTTTTTCTTTTAAATTTAATTAGCACATGCATAAAGTGTCAACAGTTTGGGGTTAAGATGACATTTCTTGAACAAATGTAGTTACAAGCGGTGCCTTGGATGGATCCAGGTTTTCCTCTCTACCCTTTACAGAGGGAAGCTCGAGCTGCCACCACCGTCGTCCCTAAATTCCCATCCTCGTGTCACCACAGGCAGAACCCACAACACTGGGGAGAAATACACTTGTTCACAGGTAGCAGCTGGGTAGGGGAGATAGATACGGGCAGCAACATCTACTCACCTACTGACTAAGTGCACATGGTTAAAGACCCCACCAGACAGTGAACTTCTCCTTCCTGAACTCAGCTTTGCAATTTTGGGAATCTGTCATGGCCTGGAGTGGGTGATCCTCCCTTGGGAAGGTGCCTGTCTCCCATCAGCTCCTTCTACCAGCTGGCAAATCTAAGGAGATGAAGTAATTCTTCTGCTGTGATTAAAAATTGAGCCTTTTGCAGGAGCACTGGGGCTGATGCTGAGGTGTCCTTGTCCCCTCTGTGCCACCCTTGCAGAGCTGGAGCCAGCCTGCACAAGGAGCAGCCCAAGCCCTGCTCCAGGCTCTGTGTGTGATCAGCTGGTGCCAAAAGGGGAGAAAACTGCTTTTTAAATGCCCATCTGGAGCTGGCTGCTCAGCAATGCTCTGTTTTGGGAGGATTGGTGCCCCAGTGCTCCAGGAGGTCTCCTGAGCCCAGAATTTGGGTAGTGCGGAGAGATTTGGGGGGTCTGAGGTGTCTTGATCTGCAGGGCACAGGAGATGATCCTCACCTGCCTTCAATTCCTTCCAAAATAACTCTCCTACAGCACCTGGCCTCACTCAGAGGTGTTAGTGCTCTGCTGGCTCCAAAGAGGATGGAAAACTGGAATGAGATGGCTCCAGTCCTGCTGCAGCAGCTGGGCTGGGACAGTGGGAGGAGGAAGAGGAGGAGGAGGAGGAAGGCTCTCCTGAATGCTTGCCCCACGACAACAGCAACCCACAGCAAAGTGGTGACAGGGTTTGTAGCCTCCCCACACCTCCCATGTCCTCTGGGGACTGCTCCTGTGCCTCCAGGCTGCTGGAGCAGATTCCCTTGACTTGGCCAAGACTGGAGTGAAAACTGCTCCCCAATGCTCTCCTGTGGCAGGAGGGATCCCAGAGGATCCCGTGGGGTCTGGGCAGCTCCAGGTTTCCAGCCCAGGTGAGCTCTGCCCATTCCCAGCACAGCAACACCACCCACCCCAGGAGCTTCCACAGGGACCTCCAGGAAAGGCACTTGTGTCACCAGGAGCTGCCCTGGCCCCGTGGTGATCCCAGCAGGAATTCTGGATCCAAGCCCTCTGTGTGACAGGGCACAGCTGAAAGCAGAGGGGAGGAAGGTGCCAGCACAGCTCAGCATCACCCCAAACTCACACCCTGCTTCAGATCCCCCCAACGAATCAGGCAGACCCAAAATTCAGGAAGTCTATGAAGGTGAGGAGCTATCAGCCCCAAAAGGTCATGAAAATGCATTTTAGAGAAAAGAGGTTTTTTAATTGTGGAGATTTGAGCAGGTTGGGTGGGACTTGGAGCAAGCTGGTCTCGTGGAAGTTGTCCCCATGACAGGAGGTGGAAACCAGACTGGAAATCCAAACAATTCTGGGGTTCTATGATTTGCTTTCTTTACCTGATCTGCTCTGAACTGAGACAAAAAACACCAGGAAGAGCAGCCCCATTTGTGGAAAAGTGGCCAGAACTACAGATAGAGCTGAAACATCTCAGTGTAAAATTAAATTTGGAGGGGGAGCAATGCAAAAACTCTGATTTTTGGAGACCTGGCAGAGCTCTGCCAGTGCTGCCAGCTCTCCATGGGAACCACAGGAATGTCCCTGGCTCCAAGTCCTTTTTAACACGAGACTTTTGTGGTTTTTCCATGGAGTCAGTAATCCCAACTGAGGCATCAGGATTGCACCAGCACCACTAAGAGGTGAAAATCAATGGGATTTGAAGCACTTGAGCTGGGGAGGGGCCTCCAGGGACAAAAGCACCTCCTGTGGTGGCAGGAGCTCCTCTCCTTGCTGCACTGGGGGTGATGTGATTATTGCTTTCCCTTAAACATCACTTTCCTGGGATTTTTGGAAGTGGTTCTGGTGGCACCTGCTTCATTCTGTTGCTGTGTCTGACCTTCCCTTGAGGTCTGAGGGAAGGAAAGGGAACAATTTATCCTTCTGGAAATCACGTGTGAGTTGTTTGTTTACTTTTTGTTTTTTGGGTGGGAGGGGTTTATTTGTTTGCTTATTTTTAGAATTTTTTTAAAATTTCATTTTTTAGATTTCTCCACTGAGCTACCCCAAATTTACTCCAAAGGGTAAATTTTAAATTGTCCACCTTAATGGTTTACTCACTGCAGTCTGTAGATCTTGAATGGTCCAGAGGAGCTGCTGCTTTTGACTACTGAAATGCATCAGAAATAGCTGTGAGTTCACATCCTTTGCTCCCAGGTGTTTGTTCTGCAGCACATTTTATTTTTATTCTATTTGAGGGTCAACACCAAAACCAAGGGAGATCTAAATCAGCTGTCCTGGCTGCAGGGGGATACTTTGGGGCTGTAACCCACCAGGATCACCCATGGAGGGGATGAGGGAGAATTACAAACGTGCCAGAAATGCCCTGTGGAGCTCTCCCATGGCAGAGCCTCTGTGACCTGAGTTTCTCCATCCTCACTTCCAGAAAGCTTTCCCTGAGACCTGACCCAATTCCTTCCTGCCACAGCTCAATCCCACACTGACCTGGAGAACAGATTTATTCCTTCACTGACCTGGAGAACAGATTTATTCCTTCATTGACCTGGAGAACAGATTTATTGCCCCCACTGCCCTTTGTGGCTTTGCACAGGGTTTGACCTCACTGAGGTTTCCCCTGTGCAGGTTGATGTGATCATAACCAATCTAAAATGCTGGGCTGGTTTCTTTCTGCCTTATTTTCTCATCTCTGCACTCTTAACCTTGGACAGAACCGAGTGCTGGAATTACCACTGAGCCAAAAATCCCCCCGGGGCCAGCCCAGTCCCCTGGCATTGCCACCGTGGGAAAAGTGTGCAGGGAAAGGCTCCTTTCACACCCACTTGGGCTCACAAAAACCAGGGAGAGCTTTAATCCTGTTCCTGGGAGGAGTGAGAGGTTGGAGGCACCTGTGGGAAGATCCCTGCTGGGAGATGCCCATGGGAAGGTGAAGCACCAGTGGTGCTGTGGTGGCCTCAGGGTGCTGTCAGTCTGAAATCCAGACACCAATTTGGGTGATGTCACATCAGCTCTGCCTTCAGGGGACATTTTCCATGCAGCTCTTGCCTGGGGGTTTCCCTCAGCAAGAGCCCAGCCCTTGCTGCAGGCTCTGCCTCAGGCTGGTGTCCTCCCTTGGGGACATCCCATTGTCCCACCCTGCCTGTGGGCACAGCTCTGAAGGCTTTGGGGCAAACACATCCTCCCTGAAGTGCTTCACTGTGGGCTTTTTGGTTGGTTTATTTATTTTTTTTTTATTCCCTCCACCAGCAAAATGCAGGCACATTTTTCACCCAGGGAAGGTGGAGCTTGAGAGAGTGAGCCTAGAAAACCTGGGGTTTGTCCAACAAAAATCAGACTAATGCAGAAAAAAAACCCAAAAACAGCCCCCCTTTGATTCTCAAAACTATTGAACTACTTCAAGTCCAGGTTTGGGTTAGAAATGTCTGGAAGAGGATGTTTTCCAGAGGCTGTCACATGAACTGAGGACAGCCCTGAGGGTCACCAGGTGGCTGCAGTGATGCTCCCAGGCACCATTCCCACCCCATCCTGGTGATCCCAGAGCTGTGCAGGGGCTGGGAAAGGCTCACCCCAGGGTACAGGGACCTGCTCAGGGACAAACCCAGCTCTCCTGGACTTGGCTCAGGCACTTCTGCGTGGGGGAGTGCAGGGGCAGGAGGGCCCTGGTGCTGTCACCAGGGGGAGATGTGGCTGTGGTGCTGGTCAGGGGTCACCTAAGGAAGGGACAGCAGCCCTCAAGGTGTTGCTGCCCAGTCAAGGGGGGATTTATGGGTGAGTGAGCATCTGAGGCTTCTAAAGTGCAGTGCAGGTTACATGGTCTTTGCTGTAGACTGTAAACTCCTCAGGACAGACTCCTTGCCCTTACTTTTATTTATTTATTTATTTATTTATTTTAATCTGCAAAGTGACATTCCAGCTGAGAAAACCTTACCCCTAAATAACTACTATTACAGGAAAAAACCAGGAATCTCAGTGAAAGGAACAGCCTGTGCTCCCCTTGCCAGCATCCCATCGTGGGGAGTGTTTCCCATGGCCATCCATGGTCACAGGGAAGTGGCAGGGAGTTCCTGCCAGCTGTGGACCTCTGGAATGCACCCTCCAAAATGCCACCTCCAGTGCTACAACCTGCCTCCCTCCAAGCCAAACTTCCACGTGTCATTAAAGCTGAGGTGCTAATTCAGGCTCAGGGGAGTCTGCAAAGATTCTGTTCAGGCTTTTGGGTGTCTGGAAAGGGAGAGAGAGATGGAAAAGTTTCTGGGAGGAAATTTGAGGGCTCTTCTGTGGGAAGAGCTCTCTGAAGAAGCCAAGTTCAGCCTTAAGTTTGTCTCTGGAGTAAAACCTCCCCAAGATGAAACAGCTGCAAAAGCAGGAGCTCTCGTGGGATGGGATGACTGCTCCTCTCTAGGTCTCTTCCCCAGGTGGAAAATTAGAAATTAGAAACTGCCCAATCCATTCTTCCTTCAGGACACTGATCCTTTAAGAGCCACCAGCACCACCAGCCAGCTCCAGTGGTCACTCTGACTCAGGGAGACACGGAGGGCAATGCCAGGAGTGCACACTGCAGGACACTGCAACCTCCAGAAACCTGAGCAGGATCAGCCTTCAACCCTGCTGTACCATGGGCACAGTGTCCCTGTAAAATCCCTTTTCAGATGAACCTGGGACGTCCAAGATGTTCCTGATGGACCTCAAGGTCTTCCACTAATATCTCCAAGCAGAACCAAAATGGCTCTCCCTGTTCCACTGACTCCAGCCCAATCCATTTGTATGTTCACAGGATATCCTCCCCCTGTTGACAGCCATATTTATTATTTTTAATCTATGCCCATAAATTGGCAAGTAGGGGGAAGCAGATAAAATGGAAAAAGGAACTCTCAGGAGATCAGTTGGGCTCATTAAATGTTTGGCACTCTGTGATTATCCTTTGGCAATGAAATGCCACTGCTGTATTTTAGCAGGGAACACGATACCTTAATGTACAGGAGAATCTCCTCAGCCCAATTCTGGTACTCTTGAGAGAGGAGAAATTCAATCATCTGTGACCTGGATTGTATTTTTTAACGTCTGCCAAGCTAGATAAAATATTTAAATATTCACTTTTATATCAGCCCGCATGAGGATTTGAGCATTTCAGGTTGTGTAACACAGCATGGCCTACTTTGGGGAGAATGCACAGAAATAGGCACATATGTACAAAATAGTGAGTGTGCAGCATGTGGGGCAGACAGACAGTGTTAATTAGTGTGGCACAGTCCCAGCTGCACCAGCCCAGAGCAGCCAAGGAATTGATGTCACTTCTGTTGGATTTCAAAGGTCACCTGAGCAAAAACCAGGTGAATGTGCCTCAAATAAAGGTGGTCAAGCATGGCTGAGTCCCTCGAGTGAAGGCACTGAGGGTGGGATGGCTCTCATGGGACTGGGGCTCTCAGTGCCACCATGTGGCATTAATGTTCCAGCTTGGGGATCCTGGAGGTTTTTCCTCTCTGAAGGATTCCTGGTGGTGCTGCTGGGAGGGTGGGGAAGAGCTGGGTGTGCCATGGTCAGACCAGAAGTGGGTGTCCAAACCCACCCTGAGGTTACTTCTCCACCAGCTCCACCTCTCTGGGATGAGGATGGGGGATCCCACCCTTGCTACCAGGACAGCTTGAGTGTTTCCAGGACAGTTCTGGTCCCTGCAAGAGGAGGATTGTGATGTCTCCACCCTGCTGGCAGGGGTGGGAGGCCATGGTGCTGCTGGCTGGCTTTGCAGGGCTGGGTTTGTGTTACCAGGGGATTTCCTTCTGCAGAACAGGATGGGTGAGGGTGTGCTGGGATTGCTGGGATGCCCAATAGGGACATGGTGTAAGAACCTAAAGGTGTGAGGAAATGGGGTTGAGCCTTTCCTGCCCCCCTGGGGCTGCCAGCTGTGCATCTGCTCTGCAGATGTGGCCTGTGAAACAGGGCAGGCAAGCCTTGAGTGACCTAAATGACCTTTAGGGTCCCTTCCAACCTTCCTATGATTGCCAAGCACTTCTCCTGACAGCTGCCAGTCCCAGCACAGGTGCTGTGAGGTGACAGGGCAGTGGGAGGCCCCAGGGACAGCCCTGACCTGCCACACACCCACAGAGTCCTGCCCCAATTACCACGGTCCCGTGTGACACACACAAAGCAACTGGTGCATGAAAAGAAGGGACCTGATCTTTTAGGGGCACTGGGCTGCTCTCCAGTCCCCACCAGGGCTGGCTGAGCTTTGCAGAACTGGGACAGTCACAGAGCCAAGGGATGAGCCAGCCCCGTGTGCCCCTGAGCCCTTTCCTGGGGCCACTGGGACTCCTCAGCTCTGCTGGGTCCCCACAGTGACTCTGCAGCCCCTGGACCTCTGGAACAGGTAAGAGCAGCTCCACCAGCCCCTGCTATTTCCTCTCTCTCACAAAGGGTTATTACTCCTCCTAAATTACCTAAATAAACCAAATTTCTCTTTGCTTACAAACAGTTTTGTGACTGTGTCTAAGTTAATAATGCTCCACCAGAAACTCCACCTTCAATGTTGCCCTGAATTTTTACACTGCTTCCTTCTGAACCTGCTCCAGGCCAAACCCCAGCTGCCTTCCCAAGGAAAGCAGGTCCTGGGCATTGCAGGGGCTCTCTGTAAAAAGCCCTTGCAGCCATTTCCCTGCATCTCAGAGGGTCAACATCAGAACCAAGAGCTCTCAGTGAGCACCAGGAATTTCCTGGCCACTTGCAGGGCTCAGTGTGCCCCTGCCTTCTCTGGTCATTCCTGCTCCTTGTGTTTTGCAGATGAGTTATTCCATGTATCCATGAGCATTGCTCTGGTGCTTCTTGCCTTGCCCTCTCCCACATCCCAGATCCATCCTGCACCCCTGCTCAAGCTCACCAGGCACCACAGCTCCCAGCCTGGGTGTGGAGGTGTGGAAGGTGTCACATCCAAGGGACAAGAGACCTTTTTGTGCCACTCAGGAGAAGGGAGAGCTCCTGGGGGCATTTCCCAGCAGCTGGGCAGAGGATTCACCACATCTGGCCATGAGGGGTTTGTCACTGGGGGCAAAGGAGCAGATGTTTGGGGTGTTGCTCAACACCAGCATTTCCCAGGAAATCAGAAACCTGGTCTAGTGGAAGGT
>VZTT01002069.1:11775-25836 GCA_013400855.1 Buphagus erythrorhynchus
AGTGAAAAAGGGATACATCTATGAACAATGAGGATTTCTGCTTAGAAAGCATTTCCTAATATTGAGAGAAGCTTCAGCGCTGCAGAAATTCACCAGCCTTTAGAAATTAAAATGGACTATCATTAGTCATTTTTGAAAGATGGTTGGCTCTACCAGGGCTGAAAACTTTCCAGTCAAGTTAATTTTTTTTTTTTTAACTNACACAATGTGTCATTTCCAACCTCCTCTAAAACTCAAAGCCACTTCAAATTAATTATTCCTAATTGATATCAGTCTAAGAGTGATGAAAGCATATTTTTATTTCTTGTCCTCCATAAAAGACAGGACATCCATTGCATGTACACACAGGGAGAGTTTCTCACAGAAAATAGAATAGAGTGGCATAACTGGCAGGCAGAGAGGTGGTCAGTGCATTGCTTTGAGCCAAAGATAAGAATTAGTGTTGTTTGAAACCTCAGAATTCTCAACCGCTGATTTAAATGTATAGCTGTAGTGTTTAAACCAAGGTTAAGTTTACAATAAGCATATCTGGCATAAGACTAACAATAGATTACTGATGGAGTCTGTTTTAAGGAACTTTATATTTTAGTAGGATTGCATAGTATATGTCCAGTTTGAAGAACCCAACTTCTCTTCCCTCTTCTTTTAATGTTTTATCATTCTCCTCAATACAGACAGATGTAAACTTGCTGCCAGCACTGACTGCAGCAGCCTCCTCTTATCACTTACAGATCATACAAGCCTGCTTGTCCCTCTTCAAACACATTCAGCCCTGCTATAGGATGGGAATCCCACCATCACCAGGCATTAATTTAGGGGTATAGTGTGTGAAGCGACCAGGAAGATAACTTGTCCCTATATTTACAGAACTACTTAATTGTACAGCTGAGGTCACACTGAATTCTTCAGTGATTTCTGCCCTCAGGACCAAGCTTTCTTTCCAAATTGAAGTGTAACAATATTAAATATTGTTCCTCTGCTGAATGTTTAGTCTCTGCCATGGAATTTGGTCTCTTGTTGAGAAAGTTCTCCTGACTCTGTTGCTGCATAAAGATCCTTCTGTACTATTACCTGAAGTCCATATTCATGTCTAATACCTTTTACATGCTCTACTTTTCACAAGTAACAAATCAACCAGCTGATATTTTGCTGTTGATAAGTGAATAATCTAAATAACGAGCTGCCGAATAAAGGGATCCATTAATTCCTTGCACTTTAAACAAAACACATACTCAGGAGCCTACCTTTCCTCAGCCTATCCACTCCTTTTGGGTGTGAAGGAGAATGTCCACTGGGGAGGATCCTACCAGTCAGAAGACTTAATCACGATCATTCTACTCAGAGGGAATTCAGAAGAAGACAAAATGTTTCTCATGGACATGGCCTGCTCAGCAGGTGTGTGGCTGTGGATTCAGGCTGCACTCCCCAAGCACAGCTCTGTTCCCACAAACCTGCAGCAAGCCTGAGGTCACATCCTGCAGTAATGTCTGTAATCTGTGGCAGGTGAAGCCAATGATCTGTAACTATCCCAACAAGCCCTAAGCAGCAACAGCAGGACATATTCTATTGTTTTGTTAACAACCAAACTCTGCTGTCTACTCTGTGTTTATACAGGTACTGTGTGCACATTTCCATTAACCCCGTTCAGCATTCCATGGATATGGAAAGGGACTTTTTCCTTACCCCACCAGCTTACCTTGTCTCCTTTCCAACAGCACTGTTTCCTAAAATGTATTCCTACCACATTAGAATGGTGTCACTTGGGCTGTCTCCTTCTTCACTTCCTTTCCTCCTCCTCCTGGCATTCTTTAGGCAATGTGAAAAGCCACAGAAGGGCCCAGACTGTGTAACTGAGCCTCCAAGTTTATATTTTTTTTCCTACTGTTTATCTCCAACAAGCAATGACTTAAAATCTTTTGTAAATAAAATGGAGTCACCTATGACTCATGGCAAACACCCTGCATGTTACTTGATGATGGGAATGAAATGTCACTGTGCTTAGAGACACTCAGAGCTACCAAGGACACACCTACCTAGAGCCAGCAGAGATATTTAGGACAAGTCCCTCTGGAAGCACACAAGAGAATTTTTTAATACCAAATCGTAAAAGGTTTCTCTTCACTGTTCATAACATGTCCACTGTTTTTCTAGTGACACTGCTTGCTTTATCCTGCTCTGCACTCTTTTTTAAGCATGATGTCTGTAAGATGGCCAGGGTAGCCAATGCATTTTCCATTTTTCTTCATCATTTAACCCTTTGCTATTGAAAAAAAAGAGAAGTTAGGAGTTGTTGGACAGGTGAACAGAGAAAATAAATACAGTCTGAGAGGCCCACAGCTCCTAAGCTGCTAGCCCAGTATTTGAGTGTATCACTCAGTTGCTTTATCTCTGCTCTTTCCATAAACTCAGGTAAAACTGTTTCTCCCAGCCTTCATTTCTGTCAGTTAGTACATCTGCAAAGTGTTTGGGATACCAAGTGCCTTTCAACAGATAACAGATGAATTACCACGGAAGACAGTGTGATTTTCACCTCAATTAACGAGCAGAGTGGAAACTGTCACATCTGATTGCGATGAAAATTAAACAACTAAACAACACTCCAGAAAGTAGAAGGCAATTCCTTTCTTTCTCTTCATGGTTGTCACTATATTCTGACAACAACTCTTTACTGTGTACATTTCTAAACCTCTCACTAAAAAGATAGGAATTCAGCAACTCTTCCTGCTCACTAGTATTCACAAGTTATTTTAAGGCTCATGAACACTCAGTGAAATTCAGAGTGAGCCCTGATCTCTGCCAAATTTGCTTCTCACACACCACAGAAACGTGTTCATTATTTATATATTCTTTGCTCTTGCTTATCCACCGAAGGCTAATCTGAATGGTGAGAACAGCATTGTACAGAGAATATGTTGTTAGCATTATTATTATTATTATTATTATTATTATTATTATTATTATTATTATTACATGCCATCAGCAGGACGGGCTCGTACTCAGATTGTGAACTTTCACAAGAGGACAGACAAGGACAGAACATAATCCAGTGGCATCAGCATTTACATGTACTTCCCATGCAGCAGAATTGGACTGCTCATCATTATTTTTGTTCTTAAGTACATCAAATTACACCATGTTAGTAGGATGACAGCTGGATAAATGTTTCTTTTTTCCTTTTTTTTCATGCTAGGGTCATCTGCTTCCACTGAGTCCTCCTAAAACTCCCACAGAAGGCAAGCCAAATGCAAAACACAGCATTAGGCATGATAATGATGATTTTCTAACTCAGGACTATTTTAGGCCTGATATTTGATTAGTGTTGAGTTCTAACTTCAACAAAAGCACTAGTAGCTCACCTCAAAAGCACAGACCTGCAAGATGGACACATAAATTCTGCATACTCAGAATATCTATAGCAAATACCATGGCAAGTTTATGGCATTTATGTGTTCAGCAGTCTGAACTAAGGAGGTAACAAGGCATTTTTTAAGGAATAACTAAACTTTTTTTTGTTGGAGAGGGAGAGGAGAGGGAGGAAGAAACTAAAAATATTCCATGTTGTTCCCATGGGGGGCAGGGAAGAAAATACTTTTCAATTATACATAAATAAATATATCATTTCAAGACCCTGACCTAAGGTAACCTCTTACACTAGGATAAATAAATGAGTCTGCAACTGTTGGCATTGCAACATGGAAAACATAAACCAAATAAGGCAGATAACTTGGAAAAACTTATTATTCCCTCTTAGGTCCACTACAATGTGGTCTTTTTAGGCATCACAATTCCAAGCCACAATAATGGTATATCAGCTGAATTGTGCATGCATTTTTGCCTTCTTGACACTAAACTTATGCTTTAGACCATTACAAGAGTGACTTTGAGGAAAAAAAAGTTAAGAGGAGTATCTAACATCATTAATCGTATTATATTGTTTCTTCAAGTACACACTTTGAGGTCTTTACTATAGAAGCAAAAATAACAAGTAAAAAACATGAAGAAACAATTACAGGAGCTCTAAGAGAAACCATAAAAAAACAGGCAATGATTCTTCCCAAGTATGCTGACCTGCTTAAAAAATAATTGGGCAACATCAACAAATTTATACTATAGTTATGTGAGATAAAATTTCTAAATTCATTATATGGAACTATAAAAGAATGAGACTTATGAGACTTATACACCATTGTAATTATGGTGCTGCCTAAATTTGGGAGCTACTGCTTCAGCCAATGAAACACATTAACAGGTACCATCAATTAAAAATCAAATCAGCTCTTTTACACTGAAAAGACCCAAATACACCACTAATCATGAAATGTGTGTTTTTGCTGCATTAGTGGCACTCTTGCCACTAATGAAAAAACAACTTTTGTTGTTTTCTGTTACATCCTGCGTTTGTCATAGGCCAGAGCTTCTGAATTTGATTTTCTTAAGACTACTTGTATTTATAGCAAAGTAATTTTTGAAGTCATGTGCCTGTCTTCCATACCTAGACTAAAGATACTGAAATGACCCAATGTCAGCATCAAGCTAACAAATCATTCCAAACATCTGAGCATGAAGTCATTTTGCTAAGAGAAAAAGGAACAGATGCTGGTGGGAAAAAAGGAAGTTAACTCCACAATTGCTGGCATTTTCCAAACATCAAGCTGAAGGAATGCCGTGGTTTGCAAAGGGCAACATCCTCCCACTGTGACTTCCCAGCGTTATGAGATTTCCAGTGAGCCCTAAGCAAACTGAGAGCAAGTCTATTTTCAGGGAATTAATTTGAGTTATTCCACATTTCAGACTGTTTCACCAGCAGCCTTCTGAGCTAAGGAAGTCATGCAGTCTTCCCAGACAAAAAGCAGCTATGGATCCCAGGCACAGGGATGGGACCAAAAAGCATCTGCTACTGCCTATTTCAAGGAGTTGGCCTCATAGCAATAATACAGGACAGCATACAGGAGTTTCACTAAGCTTTATTGATGTTCCCTTTCTTTATAGGGCCATATAGCTGCTTTCTTGGTTGGATTTATGAACAGTTTAGAGAATCACAAATCAATTTAGGATGGAAGGGGCCTTGAGAAGAAGGGATCCTCTCAGAGCTAATGTCAAAGTTAGATCAGATTGTTCAGGTAATTGTCAAGGTTTGAATACTGAGTTAAAATTAAAATGTTGACTGAAGCTGAACTTCAGCCTCAAACTTCCAAAGCATTGGGAGGAAGAGAAACAATTTTATGATGTAGCAAAGACTTGAGATAAAGTGTAATTCTCCATATCCAGTGTGGCTTTGCTGGCCTTTGCCCTGTGGCCATGAGATACTCTCATCAATTAGTCATCAATACTGCTAATTGTGGGATTGCTTACACTAAGCACTCAAAATCCCACACAGCTTCCTCAGCCTTGTACTGCCCACCAGCTGCTTTTGCTGATAGGCAATCACACGTGCTGGGAGGGTTACCCTGTGTCTTCCAGACTTCCCAGGAACAGAGAGTAAAAGTACCCAGCCCCACATCCCCACATCCACCCACACTCCCCTTCAACACTTATTGTTGAGCTGCGAGAAAATCTCTCATGAAGTCACATCCAAGACTCATCAAACTGTGAGTCCTTACAAATGGCTTCTCAAACCATTTTGTGTGCTCACGTCTGCTGCTCCCAGATCCAGCATATGGGACAACAACTCTAAAGAAAGGAACTTATAAGGGACACATTAAATGCTCCTTAAAGCTATAAATCCATAACCAAAACAGCTTAATATTCCAAATCAATAACAGACTCTAAGAGTATTTCAAAGAGGAAAAAATAATGCAAAAAGATAGAATTGAAAACAATACAACTTCAAACCACCCACTTCATTTATTATGGGACAACCACGTGCTTGGCACCCTTCATACAGAAAGGATGAACCCCAAAGGGCTTTCGTAGCTCAGAACAGACAATACAAAACCAAAAACCCACACTCAGACAACATAATAGTGATCTTCATCTGGCATATTATATCACTAAATGAGACCAGATGAAGATCCGTTTTCTCTCTTCTTTAGGGAAAATGTATCATCTCCTGAATGCCTCAGAACTGGCTGAATGGCACATCCCAGAGGGATCTAGTGGCCCAGGGTCTAGTTAGAGGCCTTTCACTAGTGATGTCCTCCAAGGTTCAGTACTGGGCCCAGTATTGTTTCACATGTTCATCAATGACTTGCATGGAGGAGCAGATGCCTTCTCAGCAAGTTCACTGATGACACAAATCTGGGAGGAGTGGCTGGTACCCCAGAGGACTTCAGAAGGACAGGCTGGAGAGATGGGTACAGAGGAACCTTCTGAAATTCAACAAAGGGAAGTGCAAGGTCCTGCACCTAAGGAAGAATAACTCCATGGACCAGCAGAGGCTCAGGTGCTGGAAAGGAGCTCTGTGGAGAAAGACCCGGGGGTCCCCGTGGCCAACAAGCCATCCATGAGCCAGCAGTGTGTCCTGTGGCCAAGGAGGCCGATGGAATCCTGGGCTGCATTAGGAACAGCACTGCCAGCAGGTTGAGGGAGGTGATCCTGCCCCTCTACTCAGCCCTGGTCAGGCACATCTGGAGTTCTGTGTCCAGTTCTGGGCTCCTCAGGACAAGAGAGACGTGGAGCTCCTGAGTGGGTCCAGTGGAGGATAACAAAGATGATTAAGGGACTGGAACATCTCTCTTACCAGGAAAGGCTGAGGGAGCTGAGCCTGGTCAGCCTGGAGAAGACAGAGCTGAGAGGGAACCTCTCTAAATGTCTATCAGTGTCTGAAGGGGGGGTATCAAGAGGATGGAGCCAGGCCCTTTGTGGTGCTGGGCAATAAGACAGGAGGCAATGGGCACAAACTGATGCACAGAAAGTTCCACCTAAACATGAGGCAGAACTTTATTGTGTGGGTGACCAAGTACTGGGATAGAGTCCAGAGAGGTTGTGGAGTTTCTCTCAATAGAGATATTGAAGAATTGTCTAGATGCAATCCTGTGCCATGTGCTCTAGAATGACCATGCTTGCCACAGATGATCCTACTGGTGGTCCCTTATCCATTTTGTAATTCTGTAATCTCAATATGTATCTCCTACTTTAAAGCAGGAACCTGAGGAAGTGAACTCCTATCTAAATACATCAAGTGTAATGCAGTCTCACGCTCTTAGAACCTCCATATGAAGCCTTAAATGCAAAGAAAAGACCTCGGGGTTTGGAATAAAAACCTTGCCAGTTCACTTTAGCATAGAAAAATTTCACAGAATTAACTATCTCTCCATCTTAACCAATCTGAAACAATCCTTCACAGTGCAAAACCACAGATGCACAGCAGCCATAGAACAAACAGTAAGTGCAGAAATTTTCACTCACTTCTGAAAGCTTTCCCTAAAGGCAAGGAGGACTCCAGGTTCTGTATTTGTATCCATCTTGTCATTCATCCCTGGTAGGCTACGGTAATTATATAAAAAGCTGCAAAAGCAGCTTAGATCCCTCCAGCAGATTTCAAAGTATCTTACTCTACATCCAGCTGCACAATATCAAGCTATACTTTTTATGGTGACGTTTTGCTGACAATCCAAACCTCAAGGGCAAAGCTCAAACAGAAACTCTCAAACCAGACATGTAGACATTATCTTTATTAATCCTGGACAGGCAGCATGGGACCAAAGTGGGAGTTTGTGAAAATGAGCTACAAATGGTTTAAAAATATGGTAGTAAAACTACTAAAAGTTGATGGCCCACTAAGGCTAGGATTCTCAAGAGTATTTCAAAGCCTAAGAGGATGCAGCCCCGATGTAAGGAAAAGAGAACTGAATACAAAGTGATGTTGCTTCTTTGTGAGAGAGGTGTAAATCTTTCCTAGGAGGACATCTGGGGCACTCTGCATCTGGACTGCAGCCTCAGTGGTTCAGCACCGATCTGTGATCTCAGTCCAAAGGACTTGGACTCCTTAATGATTGTGTAATACACAAAAGTGCCTTCTACTCTGTCCTTCCTGCTCCTTACAGTGAGCTCACCCAAACCCAGAAACTTCACCACAAGAACATTGTAGAAGACAGATAAGTGCATAAAGAAAAGAACGAACAGTGCTTGATCTGAAAATATATTCAGAAATTTTATAATGTATCTCAAAAAAAAAAAAAAAAAAAAAAGGAAAAGAAAAGGGGAAAGGGAGGAAAAAAAAAGGAATGCTGTATGCAGCCTGTAAGGCATGTGTAAATAGTGCAGGGAAAAGGTATAAGATGATGGCGTGGTCAGAACGTTTCCAAAAGGTTTGCTAACTACCTATTCCTTCTTTCAGGTAGAGAGAAATGCATTTCTGCATAAATATAACAATGATAGTTCTTTGAAAGTATAAAACAATTTAAATCAAAGACTTTGGAACTAAGGAGTTTTCTGACTCCTACTTTCATATCCAGTTTAGTTTTTTTAGTCATCAGGTAGATGAAAAACATAATTAATAGATATTTGTAAAAATAATTGCAAAGGATGGTGTCATGAAGGATATTCTTTAATTTTCTGCATATTGGCTGTTACAGACTATGGTTCAGGTAAATTTTCCTCAGATTTTTTATATCCTATTTTGCTATTTTGGAGAATCTCTTTTCCATAACAGAAAAAGTAGAATAAGTTTGTGGATTATAAGTATGTACTTTTTCTCAGATGCCATGAATGTCTACTTCCAGAAAGTTTCTGGAGCTTATTACCTCACTATTTGATTTTAAATAATCTCACTTGAGTAGATAAAGCACAATCCACTCAAAGCAACTATTCTATAATACCACTAAAATCACGAGAGTACAAGATAACACTGAGACATTTTGGAGATCTCAACATATTATTATTGGGATTGAAGGCTTGAGATTTTTGTTGGGTTTTTTTGTTTGACTGGAAAGAAGCTATATGATACAGCTAGTCCAATCTGACTCTACTTTGGAAAAAGATTTGCTACCAATTTTTTTCCTCAAAGAAAGACAGAAGTGAAAAAAAACCCTAACTTGTTTAACTGTGCAAAATGCGTGTGCTTGGTACTAAAATCTGCTCAGCCAAAGGCTTACAAATTAGTCTCTGGAGGCAGGAAAGGTCATAAAAAGAAAACAACTTGACTTGCTTTCCAATAGCAATAAGTCTAACAGCTTGTAGGGCTGTTCAGAAGGCAATAAGCTATGGCCTGCACAATGAGGCCTCATTCTTAGAAACACAGGCTGCATCCAAAGCAACATGTGCTGAAGCAGTGCAATTCCTGCATTTCCTACACTTTTTGGGATCCCAATATGAGCTTGTTTATAGATGAGACAAATGAGCTAACAAGTTTTTCTTTCCATATAATTATTTGATTGGTGTTTAAGGAGATTATATATGTTACTATCAGCTCCTGATAAAACAGCACTGAAGAACATTGGTTTTCTAAACTTTGACATTGGAAATTTGCAAATAAATACATTTGAAATCTTGGTCTAGTCTTGATTTAGTTCCTGCAAAATTTATATCTGGTAGGAAATCTAGCGAGAGGAGTTACAGAGGTGTTTTATGTAAGTCTAAATTTCAACTTATGGTGATACATGAAGATTATTCTAAACAGTGCACAGACCTGCCTGTCTTCCTCCATTTCTTCAGAAAGGCTTGATATCAGGAACAGGTGGAAGGAGATTTTTAATACAATAATGACTTTCTGCTACCACATTGGAATCAAGTACCATAGAAAATTACATCTAACATCTGCCAAGACAAATATGGGTCTACAACAATGACTAATCTTCATTTTTGCAAGTCACACTTGTTTATTTAAGGCAGCCCACTAATCTCACCACCTTTAGAGCAAATCAGGAAGCTCTGACTTTCCATTACTTTTAGACTAGAAAAGGCACCTGAGATTAACAATTGTGAATAGTTGCCTCAGTCTGCACTTCTTGAACTTCTAGTTTGTAGTGTTTCCACTTGCTGTATCTCAAAGCATAGGGCCCCTGCTTGCCAGGAAACTCCAAGAACCCAACATCAGCAAGACAGAGCCCTCTGGGGGCTTGTCCTGGGTAGCTGGAAGTGTTCTGCCAAGTGAGAAATTGGACCTTTTGCAGCTAAAATTAGACTGCAAATTCTTCAGGGAAAGGAGGGCTTTGCTTTAAAGCAAAGGCTGGAACAGGCTTCTCTGTCACTGCAAAGCAATGATGATAGGTGGATTAGGTAGTAAGCTAGAGAGAGATGTCATCACCAATCATCTGACTGCTTGTGAGGGAAACAATGAATAACACTGGGCAATTAAGGTTTCAAGTAATTGAAAGTATCTACAATGTAATAAATAGACATCTGGTAATGGTATCCCATCCCAGTTAGTACATCATTTTGGATAGCTGGAGTTCAGCTAACTGAAGTTGCATTATAAATTCACTATGAAGATTTTCCAGTATGCAGCTTCTTTAACTTTGGAAGTCTTTAGATTCTTATAGCAAATCCACTGCTGTAGAACATAGGGGGAAACAAACAAAAAACCAAAAAGCTCCAACAAAAACAAAGTCCCCAATGTAATGAGTGAATCCAACCAACATTCTAAGTACATTAAAGCACAAATCTTCTGGCCAAGGCTGCCTGGTCCAGGAGGTGATATGGCTCTAAGACAGCTACAAATAGATACTCTCCCACCAGAGCTGAAAAACCCAGCTGAGCTGGCCAGCAAAAATGTAAAGCAGGCATTAATCACAGCAGCCTGCACCTTTCCTCCACTTGCAAGCACTGTGTACCAGCAGGAAAAAGGAATGGGGATAGCACTGAAGACAATGGAGCCTAGACTGCTCTTGTGCACTGTTGCTAGCTCACAGCCACTGTAATTAATTGATTTCTATTAACTTCCCTGTGTGAAGTTAAAAAAGCCCAATCAACCAACAAAAAAACCCTGAAGGCAAAGCACCCTGATTGGACTAGTTTTCTTTAATTACACAGTAACAAAACTCACTGCCCCCACTCAGAGGGAAAAAGCCAGCAAACACAGCCTCCAGAGGGACCATGTGCAGGATTTTAATCGGCCAGGTTCAGTGTTGAAGTCTAAACCTCCTCTTTCACCTTCTGTTATGCAGACTTATGTTTAAAGACTAATGCTCTCATAGCAACTTGCACACTTGGGAAATAAAATTAACCAACAAACCCACCACACCTTTTTCCTCCTAACATGTATGGCTAAGAAATACATGCTACTGGGGTCATCTTCATTTCTGATCCTGTGTTTCCTAGAGCAGCAAAACTTTTCCAATGCCACATTACTGCAGACACCCCTTGTTTAGAAGTTTCACACAATGATACAACTTATTCATTCACTTGGCCATCATTCTGCCAGAGACAAAATATTAGTGTGATTGATAAGCTTCTGATTTATTGACCCTTTCCTGGTTTGTCAGAAATTTGAAGACTTTGAAGAGAGAAATGTTACATGGAAAGTGATATGAGCAGGTGCTCCTCGCTTTCCAGTGCACTGTGGAACATTTCCTACAAACTCTGGAAGACCTTGAACATGTTTTAAGACATCACTATTGTTGCATACTTTACAGATATTTGAAGACATTCTGAAAGACTTCAGCAATACTTTTTCTATTTTGAGTAACTGTCAATTTTTTTTTCAAATTCCTTAATGCATTTCCATGATAATTGCTCTTTAAGCTCAAAAAGCCAACCAAACAAAAAAACCCCAACCCCCCACAAGCCCCAAACACACAATAAAACAAAAAACCCCAAATATGTAAGCGATTCAAACAGGGACAACATACTATTTTAAGATGTTAAGATCCTCTTCAGAAATTACAAGTGCGTACACTACTTATCATAAAATTCATGATAATAATTCATACAATATCCATGCTGATAAAAATCCTTCCATCACTTATTCATGTTCTTGAGTAAACAGTAGATAAACACATAGCTCAAATCAAGATGCAGTTATGAACGTGCACACAGAATTTATTGGTGAGCTACTCCAATGAGGACAACAGTAGTACCTTCTTTTTGCTGCAGTAAATCTGCCATTTCTTCTCTGGAGGGAGTGCAAACATAGCCTCTCTGTTCTTGTCTGTGAGATCCAATTCATCCTGGAGATTGAGAAAAAGAAAAACAGAAAAAAACAGTCAACAGCTGCATTGGTAACTGCAAATAAGTTGAGAGGTTTCTCTTTTCATTCTTTCTAATGAGTTGAGAGCACCAGGCATGTTTGACTAGCCTTCAATCAAGAGGACTTAGTGGCTCCCAAAGACTCCAGAGGTTATTGGTTTTGTGATGAATTCCTTGCTAACTTGAGTTCTCTCTGTCAGAGCATAACCTATGAAGAGAGGCAGCCTGAACAACTCCCACGTCAAACTTCCATTACTAATGATCAGTGAAGGATGGGAAGGATCACATGAAAGGGATGAAGTGAAAAACTCAAAGCACTGGCTGATGTGACACAGACATTCCTTATGACACTTAGAGAAAGGCTGAAAGTTTGATATAACTTTGCTTCCTGGCTGGCAATACCAAATTGCTCTTCTATAGAAAGAAAATAGTTCAATTTCTCTATCTTTCAAGCAAACGCCATGAGACAGTTGTCATGTCATCAGCAACCTACAGGGCTGAAATGTTTTTCCAGATGTTTGTTCTCTAAACCACACAGTCCCCATCAAAGACACCCAGCATTTCAGACATAAAGGACAGAACTCCACAGTGTCACATCGAGTTGATCACAGCAGCCTATTCAGTCTCTGTTAAGAAAAGTGAGCTCAGTAGAACATACCCTCTTAGAGCTGAGCCAAGCTTACAATAGTAAAATGAAGGATAATGCTGTGATCTGGAATGGACTGCCAAATTCCACAGCTTCAGTTTCTCCCCTGTAAAAGGTGAGTAACAATAGACTCTTTTCCAAAGCATGTCTCTGAAACTATAAAATGAGAGATTGCTACTTCCTCTGTGTTAATTCGGTACTGACCAGAACAGGGCTCCAATCAAAGCTGCCAGTTTTAGGTGCTAACAAAGAGAATTGAACAAAAAAGAATGGTCTTCCAGGCAAGCAGACTGCATGAGCAGGAACAGATGAAGATGTCTAAATCAGAGTTTCAGTAATATAAAGAAAAACTTCCAGTAATGCTTCAATGAATCAATTTTGGCAGGGCTTTGAGTTTTTTTCCTATGTATTTGAAGTATTTGGAGAAGGAAGTGTCCAGGGGTCCAATATCAAGATGACATTGTGGCACTAAAATGCTGCACACACAGATTCTGGCACCCACACTAACCTTGTCCAAGCAGAGACAATACCTCTTTAACTCAGCCCAACAATGGCTCATTTGGAAAGCGTTCAGGGCTGGGAAACTTGTGAAAACAGTGAGCAGAATTGCACACTGAGCCTGGTAGCGGCTGCTGACAGATTTAAAAGCCCACAGAGATTTAAGCTGCAAAAAGGTACAAAAGAAATGCAAACAGTAACAAGGCGAGGTCAGTGCCAGCAGCCCGAGGTAGAAGAAGCTGGAGGGTTATTTTAAACAAGAAAAAGTTTAAAGGGAAAAAAAATTAGCTGTGCAAAAAGAGTGCAAACCATGTGGAAATGTTTAGTGTGAGTTTCCAAACAAGGGGGCAGCCAAGCGAGGCAAGGAGTTTTATCCTTGCTATACACAATTAGAAAACTCAGGCCAGGATCACATTCTTGGGGGGAGAGGGAGAGTGAAACTACATGTAAGGCCTTAAGACAAGCAAAGGAATGCTGTTAGAGGTCAAGCATGTGGAAGGGAAAGGAGGGGCAGATAGGGAATCAGAAATGCCAGGTTTGGAAGAACCACCATAGAAGCCAGAATATACATGAGCTGTCTGGGCTTAGATGAATTCTTAGAAAAAATATGATTGTTTTATTGACCTGCTTAATGAATGCTCTTAACTTTTTTTTTTAACACAGTGCAGCTAACTTGGCTTTCTAATCCACAGTGCTTTTTCTGGAGTCTGCTGGCAGATCAGAAAAGCAGCAGAAGCTCTGCACAGAAACTCTGCACTAAACTAAATGAAGATCTCAATCAATACAGTTCAAGACAACCATTTAATCAAAAGAATGTACCTATTGACTACAACAACCCTGAGGACAGGATT
>VZTT01002069.1:29062-42636 GCA_013400855.1 Buphagus erythrorhynchus
TGATACTCAAAGCTCCAGATAAGCATTTCTCACCTAGACTGGGCAGTACTTCATTTAGTGACACAAAATGAAATTAATAAAGAGAAAAAATAAGATTCTGGTAATGTAGAAGAGTGGTTCACTTGGAGAGAGACCCACTAAAGGAGAACCCGTAACACCTACCAACATGCCTGCCTCTCTAAAGGAGAAACTTCAAGGCCNATGGAGGCCAAGAGCCCCAGACTTGGTTCTCCATGGATATTCAGACTCTCATGGGAGGAGACATCCTCAGTTTTGGTTTCTCATTCTACTCATCCCGGGTCCGTTGGCTGCTGGACTTGCTGGTCATGGGGAGTTGCACACTGGCTTAAGGTCAGACAGCTGCTTTATTTTGTAAAATGCAAAAACCAACAAACCAAAACAACCAACCAACCTTTGCAGGCTGGTGGGTTGTTTTGTTGTTGTTGATGATGTTTTGTTCTGTCCTTATAAATGTTTAATGAGTCATGCATAGCATTTCTAGCATTATGAAACCCAGAATCCTCATATGAGATGTTTACTGCAGGCAATAACTTGATTAATATGGGCATAACAAATATTTTGCCAGAAGGAAGAGGACATTGTGCTTATTTTCTTATGTGCAGTTGGATAACTCTCTTATTTCATCAATTTCTTATAATTTCAGCTACAGAGAGTTGTATTACATTTTTAATTTTTACCTGTAGGTCACAGTTTTTCTTACTTACAGGGCTCTTGGGAGAATACCTCTTCTATAAGCATCCTCCCCAGGCCTGTGTTTTACATTTAATTGCTATTTTTATGACTGATACATGTTAATGATATATAAAATAATATTCTGATTTTTTAAACTTTATTTCTGCCTACAGACATATTCAGGCAATTATTAAAGCATTATTTTAAAATGAAATGTTTTTATGATCTGCAAATGGAATAGCTTTGACGCTAATTCAATCTTTGTTTTACACCACAGAATCCGACACTAAGACATAACACATAGGCAAATAGGCTTCAACACTTCAGAGATGCCTATTTTGAATGTCTGATTACAGCTCTGTTGCATTGATTGGTTCTTCAACAGCAGATGTGTACTCAAGAAAAAGGACAGACAGGTCTTGGCATTAACAGGCTCCTTGGGAACCAGATCTTCAGATGGCACAAACTGGCAAAGCTCCCCAGAAACTCTACTCTTCTTTGTTAAACTCAAAATTGAAACTTTAGAACTTCCAGAGCAGATGAGGGCAGCAGTTATTTGACCTGTGACCAGCACCAAAAGTTTCAGAAGGCTATGTGAAACCCTGCAAAATACAAAGCCACAGAGACAGCTCTGTAGATGGTCAAACACTTCCCAACTCTCTGCCTCAAACAGCCTGGCTGATTTTGTGTTACAGGTGAGTTAATGTCCCTTTCAAGATGGTGATAACAATAATATTTGCAATATTTTTTGTGCAGTTTGCTCCATCACACCAGCATTGCCTTTAATGATTCTTTGTGAGTCATACAATAAGGAAAACTGAGACAGTGGGAATTATATCCGGATTTTAATAACTTGCTTGCAATGCTCACTTCAAAAATTTAGGTTCCAAGAGTATGTTCATTTTCCCATTATACCCACTGTATGAATTTTACTTTAATGCACTGCTCTTACTTTGCTTGCTGTTCATATTCCCATATCCCTTTCATTCCCATGTTCATATTCATATTCCTTTTTTTCTTTCTCTTGTACACACCTACAGTTTCTTTCTCCCCTCACTAATCTTTTTCTCATTCCCCTTGACCTTTTTCACCTGTCAAGTACAAATGCACTCTTCCCTCACCCACCTCATCAATCATTCTCTCTCAGTCTCTTAACAGCACCAAATCCACCCAAGTTACAAAATCAATTATATGCACTGCTGCCAGTATAAATTCCCTGTCCAGTATGATACCTGTTACTTCAGGTTCCCCAAGGTCATTTATATAGATGTCTGTCACCATGTCCCCAAAGAGGCCACATTCCAGTTCCACCAATGCTCCCAAGTGCCTTAGCACACCTGATGGCCTTATACTCTGAACAAATTTGTTTAAATCTTGTACTAAGTAAACAATGACTATGACACACCACGGGATCCTATCCAGCATCCACTGGCAGGCCTCAGAGAAGGTTCATGTTCATGTGTAATTACATCAAGGGGATCTTTGATGGTGGGTTAATCAATGCTGAAATGCAACTCAAGCAAACACGAGATAAAAGGCACTGACATGCCTGGGACTTTAGAAGAAAGAGAAGCAGTGGAAAGAGATCAGGGGCAAGGTTTTCAGCAGCACACTACAAGCTATTGGAATAGAGAATCCTATCTTATTACCACTTTAAAAAATGGTCTGAGTAGGACCACTTTGCTAACACATGACTGAAAGCTGTGTTTCCACATTAACAACAGCCCCAGGAACATTTATATTTCTGTTCATGCTGCCTATGCCAGATTCCATTGGCAAATAACAAGCAGGTTAGTCTGGTGGCTTGCATTCAAGCTGTGCCCACCAAAAAGGGAGTAGCACAAATGCTCTCATCATAAGCCCAGAGGCAGTTGTCCAGAAAGCTGCTTCAGAGATAAGTGCAGTGAATGAATAAAGTAATGAACCAAAACAATCTTACTCAGATCTCAGTCTCTTTGCAAAGAACTTATGAATCCTTCAAATAGAAGAGATAAACCTTCCCTATTTAATCACTGTGTCTACCTCCAGGGGACAGTAGAGACTTGTTCCCCTACAGTTTTCCTTCCACTGTTTTGTTCATTCCAGCTCCCCAGGCTGACATATAAGAGGTAGCCTGCTGGAAGAATGCTCATTTTCAATGCTGAGGAGGTCAATGAGGCATTCTAAAAGACTGCCTGTCCAAACTGTTGGTGAATGAGGTTTATTTGACTGCATAAACCACCTACCCTCCAGTACAAACTGGAGCAATGAGCAGTGCCAAAGTTTTTGATCAGTCAACAGCATTACCACCCATACAGCCAGCACATCTCCAGGTGAAACACACTGGCTGAAAATTCCCACTGGGGCACCTGATATACGTGCTAAGTCCACAGATAACCCATGAAGAATAAGCAAAATGAGCCCCAAAACAAGCCAGTCTCTCCCCTCAAGCTCCTCTATGTCATGCTAACTCTTTGAATTAAAAGCAGCCTTTGTAAAGCACACAAGCAGCACACCGTGAGAGGCATGGGAATAACATTTTGATCAGTTTTACAACTGATAAGAATTAGGTTCATCGTAGTAAGACATCATGGGGTTCCATGTATTTGCATACACAGTGTGTGTATGTGCACATATGTATGCCCCTCACACCTCACATGAACAAGAACTATATACATAAGGCACATCACGTAACATCTGCCCATACCCACAATGTTTTACCATTACATTTGTGCATTAGGAAACCACTGTGCACACATGAATTGCTAACACAGCCTGTTGGCAGAGGAAGCAATGTTTACATTTCAGCTACTGCCACGGATCTGCCTGTAAAGCAGAGAAGCAGACAAACAAAAGGCTGCGATTCCCATTACACTTTTTTTTCCTCTTTGCTCTTTCAAAAAGTTGCACCTTTAAAACTCGTTCAGTACTAGGGGCCCAAATCTCTTGATTCTCAGTCATAACAGTACAAGACAGAAAGCACCTGATGTTTACATACTGAAAGCTGTGTTTCTCCTCTACCCTGCCAACACAGAAGTTACTCATTCTTAAGGCTTAGCAGCAGCGTAAAACTTTCATCCATCAAGGGCACTGCTTTTTGATAGGGAAATTCTTCACACAGAAAGTCAACTAACAGGGCTCCCTCTCAACCCCTGAATGCACCCCTCATTATACTGCTTTCGTTTTCCCTTCTTAATCACTGGTTAATTGCTTCCTTGTTTCCTGGAGAAGAGCTAAATCCTGTCCCTCTCCTACTCCTCAAAGCTCTCTGTGACTTGACAGCACACAAGTACACATAACCAGCAAGGCCTCTTGTGGCAATCCCCTCTCACAGGCCACTTGAAACAGCATCTGCCATTCATTTTTCTGTCCTTCACAGGCAAACCACATGCATGAGACAACAATCTGCTAGGCCAAACAGAAAGAATGAGGAAATCCAGTACCTCTGCATGCAACAACACACACAGGTGTTTAGAGACAGAAAAACATCAAGACTCAGACATGCACTCTCATATGCAGGGCTGTAATACAGGGACAGCAAGAGGGACGTTCCATGGATGTGGATGGGCATATGAGAACAGTAATGTAAAACAGATCTCTATCATCACAGCTTTTTCTATTGAGGTGGGCTGCATGTCCATGTCAGTGAATTTAAATGAGCCCAATGAGAGGGATGGGGATGAAAACTGAATAGTCAGGCTCATGTCTAATCTAAATCCCTGCTGCTGCAATTTAAGCCTATTACTTCCGGCCCCATCTACCACTAATGTGGTGAGCAGATTTTCTTCCTTCCTCTTGATAAAAGTTTTTGAGGCTGTTAAAGACTGTTGTAATGTCCCTTCTCAGTCTCCTCTTTTGAGGCTAAACAAACCCATCTCTTTCAGTCTTTCTTAGAGGACATGTCCTCTGGATCTCTCATTGCTCTTCTAATTGACTTCTGGCCTTTACCCGGTCAAAGTACATCTTTCTTGAATTGCACTGTTCAGAAGTGGGGACAGTGTTCCAGCTGAGACCTTACCAAAGCTGAGTGCAAAGTTTATGTCATGCATCTTCCAGATTGCCCTTCTGGTTATATACACCACGTATTCCATATAGTCAACGACCTTTTTCTTTTTTAATAAAAACCCTCAAAACCTGAATTACTTATGTTCCACTCATGCTCAACTATAATCCCTAGTTTTTTCTCTGAAAAAGTGTACTTGGCTGCTTTCCATCCTGAATTACCAGACTTGGCATTGAAAGGAGTTTTAACTGTCCGCATTGAATGCCATCACTTTTTCACACCATTTTTCCACCTTATTTTAAGCTTATCTTTTAACATATCCACAGTATGGATATGTGCCCAGTGACAGACTCTAGAGAGATGTGCTGCTCACTGAGGGCTCATATTAGGGATATCACTGAGAGACTACCATGCCTCACATGGTCTGCTGACTATTATCCACTGCTGTTGTTTCAAGTGGGCACAGGTGATATGAGCAGGAGCAGTCTGAGGAGTATCCAGAGGGATTACAGAGCTCTGGGAGCTGTGGTAAAGGGACTCTGGAGGGCAGGTAGCTCTTCCATCAATTCTCCTGGTCAAAGGGAAGGGGTTTGAAAGGGCCAGATCACTCTGGTAAATCAATTAATGGCTACAGGACTGGTGCCACAGCCATGTGTTTGCTATTTAGACCATGGGATTAATTTTGAGAAACCTGGGCTGCTGGGGCTGATGGGGTCCATCTGTCAGAGAAGGGGAAGAACATCTTTTAGTTATGTCACCAAGATGGTGAAGAAGGCATTAAACTAAAGTTGCTGGGGAAGGGGATCCTCAATCTGTCCAGTCCTACTAATTTGATGTCAGTGCCAGCAATAGATGGCCAGATACTAAACAGGGATCAGCAGGGGAGCACCTGGAGAGCAGCAAAATGGAATTCCAAGCACTGCTGCCAGTAGTTCAGTCATCAGAGACCCTACTAAAATGCCTCCATACATCATGCAGCATGGGGAATAGACAAGAGGAGTTTGAGATGTGCACATGCCTGCAGGGCTTTGATCTCACTGGCATCACAGAGGTGTGGTAGGATGGCTCCTATGCATTGCAATGGAAGAATAGAGGCACTTTAGGAAGGTCAGGTAGAGATGATGAGGAGGCAGTGGTGCCCTCTATGCCAGTGACCAGCAGGAATACATGGAGTTCCATCTGGGGATGGATGAGGAGCTGACTAGGAGTTTATGGGTCAGGATTAAAGGGAGGACAGGGACAAGTGACATTACAGGGCAGTGTGCTGCAGGCTGCCTGACCAGGAAGCCCTTCTGTAGACAGACAGGAGCATCCTTGCAGTCACAAACCCTGGTCCTCCTGGGGGACTTCAACCACTCTGATATCTGCTGGAAGGACAGAACAGCAGAGCATAAGCAATCCAGGAGCTTCCTTGATCATGTTGATGATAATTTCCTAAGAGATGTGCTGTGTATTCCACCATCCAGTCAGTTACATAAAAACACCAAACAGAATTCAAGCTGTTAAACCTCTCCTTGATGCATTTTTTCACCATGACAGGTTGCAAGTCCCTGGTACAAGTACCAAATTTACCTCCACGTTCTGATTATATACACAGTACCAAATACCTCTCTCAAAAAGAGCTTCTAGTATCAGCATATGTAACACTAAATAAAAATAAAATCTGCTGTTTCAGCACAGTGCCCATTTTCCGCCCCTTATTTCCTTTCCCTCCCCTACCCTCATTTCCTCCCTCCCTTCCCCCTCCCTGTGCCAGGGTTTGTTTTTCATGCCAAGGTCCTTTAGCTGAGCCCCTGTATGGGAAGGTAGTTGTGGGAAAGGTTATTGGGAAACTGCCATCTAAACTGCTACCTTTCCGGCTTCCACACCCTCTCCCTCCCTACAAAGTCCCCTCTGTTCTGCTTTAATACTAATGAGTTCAGAGGAGGTTCCTAGGCTGGAGCAATTCACAGTCTAGACTGTGCCAAAGCACACAGGCACACACCTCTCTGATCGCTTCCTGCCCAAACACGGTCCTGCTGGCTCAACCTTCAACATGTGGGCTGGGGATTGCTGCTGCTGCCGTGCCAAAGGCAGGCTGCATTTCCAGGGGCGTCAGTGCCACCTACTCCTCCCCTCACAGCTTTATCCTCTTGTGTGCATCCTATTTGCCATATGCCCCTATAGAGGAAAACAAGGGTAAGTCAGAGCTTGGCTGACCTTTAAATCTCTGATAAAATATTACGTAAAAGGGCAGCAGGAACTGAGAGGTTGGTTAAGAATTTAATGAGCAAAATTAACTTCTTGTTGAGCTTTGGTTGTGCAGCTTGGAAACACATGCTCAAGCTTATACAGAGGGTAAACTCAAAGGAACTCCAGTAAATCAACATCATTTTTTTGGCAGAAGTTCAGGTTTACACAGACAAAAGCAAAATCAGAAGCTAGTTTCAGTTGCTCTCTTGCCCTCTGAGTTATTATTCCAAATTTGGTAGTGCAAACCAGAAATCAGAATGCCCCAAACTCCATTAAATTGAGTGCACTTAGTCAGGATTTACACCAGTGGAAAACATTAATTAAATAACCTCTTTTAAATTGTAACAGACTAAACCTCTGAGCTTAACCACCCCTAACAGTGGCTCACACTATAATCTACAGCATAGATTACTGACACAGAATATGTTGGAAAATAGAAAACTGAAAAGTGTATCAGTCTCCTTTTCACTAATTGTTAACTTCTACTTCAATAAATAGAGATGATCTGTATTTACTACTAAACAGTCCAGACCAGCTAGAATATCATCCATATACAAGGCTTCTGTTATCTTCTCTGGGTTGAAGAGGAGGGAAATTCCACAATTCTCTTCCCTCACATTAACAGAATATTTCCATAGTCAAACAGTGAATTGAAGGCATGACAGTATATTTGGTTATTCACTCACACCCTGTCCTGTGTCATTGCTCAAGTATTCTGATAAGAAGAACAGAAACTACTGCACTGACATCACTGGGCTTAAGAAAACATCAGCTAAGATGTTTTCCTCTCAATGTTTCTGCTAAATAAACTATCAGAAATTTTGACAAAATACAGCAAAAAGAATAAGAGAAGAATGAGCACGTGCCTTGCATCACCTCCTAACAACAAATCATAATTTACTGTCTGGTTAAGCATTTGCAATCCAAAGTTCTTCCACATCATTAATGTATAAGCCAACAACTTCACACCAACCAACAAACTTGTGCAGCTGTTCCTCTCTATTCAAGATGTAATGCTGAAACACAGCCACTAAAGCAATCCCAGTGGATTTTCCATGACTCAGGGATCTCCCTGGACACCTTCCAAACTGCACAACTGCAATCTGCTTTCCCCTTGTAATTTCCTTTGGAGAAGTTATTCTTCAAGCCTCCACCTAGTAAACTATTGCATAACACTATTGTGCACGCTGCTAACCTTTTCCAAAGGTTGTTAAGTGTGGGCAGTCTTTCCCTTTATGTGGTCAACAAATGATGAGAAACTGCAAAATTAAAAGATGCCCTTAATGTTTTCAATGTAAAAGTGCATAGAATATACAAATGTTGACCAGGGCCTTTTTGCATACACCACTGAGTCTACAGGAAGGCAGTAGAGTCTTGCATCAGTTTTTCCCTAAAAAAAGAACAAGTAGATAAAAGCAGGGCAATGTCTATGACAGGAGGCAGTAATAGAGATTTGCTCCCAAGTTCTTCAAATACAATACATTTGCCACTGGAAGACTCCTGTTCTGCCTATAATCTACACATGCTTCATCTTTTCAGCACCTTTTCAATCTGGCTACAATTATGCACTAAAACTGGCCTAAGAAGCATTACTATTCCCTGTTTCACACAAGGGAAAAAACCTCACAAATGCATGAATTTAGTTGTGTAAATTTGCAGGGGTAGCTAGGAAAATGCAAAGTTCTTGAAAAGTTTTCCTCCCATCAAGCTCACAGACAACAAGGTACCTAATATTAAAAGCTCTGGGTCAGTGCTGTTAGAGTGCTGGATGGAAGGCATCTGTCTGTGCTTCCTAAGAATAAAAAAACATCAAAACAGAGAAGCTGTGGAGGCAGTCTGGTGTCATGAGGGACAGAAATAGCATCTTCTGACACTTGCTTTCCATGTGCTGCTCCCACCTGGTGCTGAAGGATGAGTTGAAGGACCTCTGCTGTATTTAGTGACACCAAAAGCTTCTAGTTACCTAGTGTGGAGGAAGGTGCCAGGAAACTGCTGACCTGGAAACCTCCTGCCCTAAAAAGGTGCTACTCCATCCACCTCACCTGTAGCACCTTGAGTTCCCCACTTTGGAGTCTTGCTCACCAGGCAGAGAAGAGGCCATTTCCCTCCAACACTGGAAGAGCAATCCCAAATCACCTTAACATGTCCCTGGAATGATAAACAACCTTGAGTACTGTTTGAAGATAGGATCCAACTATAGAAGGGCACGGAGACATGACATAATTACAAACCCTTTTCCCCCACTCTCCTTCAGGCTGTATGATACAATATCTGAGCCATGATTATATCTGATATAAATTGTTACTAGGTGAGCAACTACAGAAACTAATCTTAGTCAACATATTAAAACAGATGATACTTTGTGATTGTTATCTTCTTCTCAATTCAATTATCCTATTTTTAACAGCTCCTCTTAAAACCCAGCTACAGTCTACCTCCCTTAGGATAACTACTATCTTGCAAGACACATCCCATCCTGTTTCTTGACCTTTTTTCTTCACTGGAAAATTTCACTGCTTCCCCAGCTTCAGGTGAGGAATTATTATAAATTATTACACATTTATAAGGTCGTCTTTGTCAGAGGGATCTGGCTTCCCCTTTCTTGCTAACATCAGGCTAAGTATCAAAACATACATCCTACAGCATCTCAGATCTGGTCCTTCCTCTGTAAGCTGCAGAAGAAATAGACATCTGTCATTCAACCTCCCTCCATCACTGTTCATTCACTCCAAAAGCACAGCCAAAAGATCATCTTGGCCTAGCATTCCTTCCATATCACCTCCATCTTTGCAATCAGTCTTCACTCTCCCTTCAGCACCACAGCTACTTCATTTGTTGTGTGGTTTTTTTCAACACTTAGGAAGACACTTTTCCTTCTTATCACAATCTCCTGTCCAGTTACAATCTGGTCAACATGGTGTTTGCAACACATAGTACTTTCCTCTTTTCTGCCATTTCTCACAGATGCATTTCCAGGTGGCACATTGTCATCCCATATTACATTTCTTAACTGATTTACAATGATCTCTCACCTTTCCTTAGCAGACCAAATCTAGATTCAAATATTCTCTCCAGAAGGTGGGAGATGGGTCTTAATAACAGATTTCTAATCCATCAAATACAACTCTGAGAAATATAAGACACTAATAAAGAGAATTAAAGGATAGAAACCACAGAAGGGCAGGAATCATACTCAAAAGCCATTCCAAAATGTTGAGGAAATGGGATATTCCTGTACTGCTGCTGTTTATGCTATTGCTACTGAAGAGAGCCCACTCTCTAAGTCAGCAGGTGAAGTGGCAGAAAATATATGAGAATGCTGGTGCAATTCTAGAAGGAGGGTAGAAAATTGTCTATTCTGTATCCATCCAAGTATAGCTGGTAAAGCTCCAGAAAGCTGAAATAGAAGTAAGTGAATTTGATCCTTCCAGCTAGCACATATGACTCCTACTATCAATATCATCTCAGTGTTTTATCACTTCAGCAGCCTTCAGGCTCAATCCAGAAAGTTGCTGACACTTTGTTATAGCCATAGTGGAACACAAAAACCATTCAAATATTAATTATGCCTTACTAAGGAAAAAGGCCAGAATAGAGCTTTATTTTTTTTTCTCTTTTTATGCTATGCTAACACTTGCAGCTATGCCAAAACATGATAGTATTAGCAAATCAGGTGATAAAGGTGTTAGAAACATGGACACAAGATTTCTGATCATTAAGCATATCCACCCTAACTAGGATTTCAGGGTTAGGATATCATGACAGCTCCTGAGCATTCAATAGAGGGAAGACATAAGATTGGCAACTTAGCACTTTCATCCTCCAGTGGTAGATCTGTTCTTTCCCCTCCTTCTGTATCCCAAGGTACATATCTGTACATATCATATTTGTGCTCCCAAATTCCAGTACTTCTCCTCTTTCGCCCTAGATGTACTACATGCATTTCCTTGCATGTTCCCATGGAACAACAGCGTGGCCCTGTTAAAAATATTCAGTCCTGTGAGAGCTTCCTCAGGCATTTCATGTCTACTGTAAGTAAATCATTCTCAGAACACACTCAGACATTCCCCTCAAGTATTCCAACCATGACCACGACCCCTCCCACTCTTCAGAAAGACAGTCAGTTTGCTCTTGGGATATTCAGAAGATAACAACGACCATAGACACAGAAAATACCACACAGACCAAATTTCAGTCAATGGAGAATGATGTAACTCCACTACTGTCTTCAGTGAAACTGAACTGGTTTACATTGGGTACATCTGTCCATAAGCTTTATAGTAAAGCAACAAGATCTAAAACACAGTGTATGCCTGCCCAAAATCTTTAAAACTACACAGTTACTTTGGTAACACCCCCAGCTTCTTCACACCCAAAATCTCGCACGTAAGACCAGGTCTGGATTTACATTTGTTTACACAATCCTATTGATTCTCAGACATGGCGTGTGAGACCTGGCTCCCATCTCATGCTCCTCTCCCAGCACCTGTGTCTCACACATTTGCAGCGTAGTGACTGCTGCTTCTTACGCAGCTGCTCAGGGAGCTGGGAGCTGCCAACCAGCTGCACCTGCTGGAAGGGAGCCTAAAGTGAGCAAAAAGTGCTGGTGCTGCACTCGGGGCCATAAGCCTGTCCCACATAGTGGAATCCATATGTAAGTGAGCACCTGAAAGGGGAAGCTGTCTCTGCCATCAAGCCTAAAATGCAATATCTCTTATGGATTTGGACTTGAATAACTACAGAAAGCTTCTTGTAGTGATATGTGCATTAAAATCAGGGACTTGTGCACATGTATGGCATATGGGACACATGTAAAGCAGACCCAACATTATGAAAAAGTCTCTCTGTAGAGCAGGAAGAAAAAGAAGAAGCATATCCCCTGCATGGAAATTTTAAAAAGAAAAGAGGAATCCTGAGTGTGTACAATCTTGGACTATGGTATTGGACATAAAGGTATTTTGTGCATAACTAGACAGACTTTGATACCATGAAGAGCTTTTGCCTCCTGAGCCTCAGTGCCCTTTGCTACAGAAATTTTAAACCAACCAGTTATTTTGCCATTATTATAATAGAAGACAAGTGCATCTAAGTGCATGAAAAATATTGATCTGACAACTATAAACTAACCCAAGAGAAAGGGGAGTTTTTGTGGCCTGGCCACCATCAGTGAAGAGAGTGATTTGCTGCCTCAAACTTTTGCTTTATTTCTGCTTTCAGATACAGCATCTCCTACTCAGAGGGCAATGCCAAGGCTTCTTCCTGGATATGAGCCTCTTGTCAAGAAAATTCTGCCTCGGTCTCACCAACAGCATTTTCTTACAACCTCCACTGGTTCATCCCCATTAAGTGCAAGAAAGGAAGTAATAACTGGGGTGGGCAATCTCCAATGAGCCAAGGCCAGCACAGCCTCCTAGTTTGCTGAAGCCAGAGCTCATCAAATACAAATAAATGAAAGACCTCTCCAGCTGTCAATTGTGTTTGGCATTACACTTCCTGACAGATATGGTAGATTAATTAATTACAGAGAAGCACAGAAGGGATGAGGGATGGTCACAAGGAATTAAATAACTTCCTCTTATGGGCAAAACAGAATAGAAGGACTTTTAAATTATGGTTACATATAAATTTGAAAATCTGAAATTTGAAAAATTAGAAATTTGCAACAACTCAAAGCTGCAGGCCAGTCAGAGGCATAGTCTGAAACTATGATTTACATGTGGGCAAGTGACACAGAAAGTAAACCCCTGTATTCAAATGAATCCAGCATTAGGACAGAATGACTCAAAAGACTAATAATTTGAAACCAAACACTCACATCTTGGTAACATGCCTGAACTTAAATGAGAGTAACTATGGTTATCAGTACACACTACAACCATTTGGGGGTTGAAGCAAGGACCTAACACCCATGTCTTTCTAAGTCACAATCTTCCAATGAGAAACAAAGGACTTAAATAAGCTTCAGAAAAAGAGAATACTTTTCTGGAAAGGTATTTTCTGGAAAGGTACTCTTCTGGAAAGGTGTTTCTCCATACTGAGAGCCAAGAGACAGAATAGGCAATTCTGCATCTCTGCTCCCCAGAAATATTACAAGAGAGCTGGAGAAGAAATGGGGAACTTTTTTCTTCAAGCCCAGCAGCAAACACATGGAAACACAGCTGATGCC
The DNA here is from genome assembly GCA_013400855.1 of Buphagus erythrorhynchus. Lineage (NCBI taxonomy): Eukaryota > Metazoa > Chordata > Aves > Passeriformes > Sturnidae > Buphagus > Buphagus erythrorhynchus. Next base: position 42,136 of record VZTT01002069.1, read on the forward strand.
CTCTTGTTCCTACATACATTGACATATAATGTCTATATTCACATAAAAGATCACAGGGGAAGCATTTCATGTACTTTTTACTACATGAATACTCTTGCAGGTTGCAGAGCCAAAAAAGAGACCTCATGAACACTGCCACAGCTAGGACTTGNCTCATGAATACACTGCCACAGCTAAGACTTGGCAAGCTTGAGTGGGACTGGTGATATATGGGAGTGCTTAGTCAATGTGGTGAAGCCTAGTTTTCATCTGAGCTTTATGCTGTATCCATTACACTAAATGATCTGCAAGGGAGAACTAGGCATGAAGGGAACTTGCTACTTCGAAGTCAGCTGTTTGCAGTGGATACCACTACTATGGTTATTTAGGTTTGCATCTCATCTCCCTGTAGCTGCTGAAGGTATGCTATCAGTGTGTGCCAAACTGATGCCTTGCTCAGAAATTGCTTTGCTTCCTTTGACAAAATAAATAAACAAATTCCCAGATACTTCCATGCTTTAC